>LAPY01000185.1:224241-237481 GCA_000970635.1 Eragrostis tef
CAACGCCGGCAGCGGGACGCCGTCTACCGCCAACGAAGCCGAGGGTGCTGTCCGCGGCATCGGACTCGACGGCATCATGCGACCGCAGATCTCGTCGTCAGCTCCTTTTGCCTTCAAGGACGTCGCTGGCAAGTCCATCCTCGGCGCTGCCGGAGCCGGACTGGCCTCTGGTCGAGTCGCAGCGTACCTCTTCACCGGCCGCAGGTCAGCCGAGCTCGCGCCGTCCTTCTCTCCCTTTGCTGGCGTCGCAGGGAGGCGACTGTACAGCTCGGGGTCTGAGCCCGTGCCGGTGAACGGCGAATATGCCAAGGCCCGCTACGTCCGCTGCTGCCACTATATTGATCATTTTGAATGCATGGTCTTGGAGTGGAAGAAAGACCATTTCAAAGTGATGAGCTTCATCGACTGGACTCACCATCAGGAGATGTAGGTGTTAACTACTCTGTACCTATAGATCTTTGCTTTCTCTGTCTGTGACCATTTAACCTTTGGGTTAACGGAAATCATCGTTTTTGTCTTGATGCAGGGTCGAAATTGAGAAGATGAGGAAGACAATCAAGAGCAGTAACATCAAGCTTGTTATAGCAATCGTTATGCTTGTCTACATTGGAGGGGGTGCTGCGGTTTGGTATGTTATTGACTCATTCCAGAAGCTTGCGCCAATTCGCTACTACCGTGCAATGAAGGCAGCAGGAGCAACGGTTGCGACAAGCGTCAAGGACAACCTGAATGCCGCTGCATCCGTGGCAAGCAAGGCCAAGACTGAAGCAAGCAAGGCCAGAAGGAGGGCAGGGGAAGCCATGACGGCGGCGAGAACCAGGGAAAGTTCAGTTATTTTCAGGGGGAAGAAAGAAGAGGAGCTGAAGGCTGTTATTGCTATTCCCACTGAGATGCCAAGTGATCTATTCGATGCTTACTATTGGCCGAATGGGGTTGTTGTTTTTGGTCAGTAGTTTTGATCAAGTAGCATTTGCTTCCAGTATGTTGCCTACTATTGGCCGAATGCGGTTGTCGTTACTAGTCCGTAGATTTGCTTTGCCATGATCCAGTATTGGCTTGCAGTATGTTGCAGTTGCATTGGCTTGCAGTATGTGGCGGTAGAAGATTTGCTGTTGCATTTTCAGTAGAGTATTTCTGTTGCAGAACCATTTGCTACCAGTACTATTTGCTAGGAGTGCTATTTCTGTTACAGTATGTTGCCGTACCAGTGCTACATTTGGTTCAATAAATGCTTTGAAACAATCTTATGTTCTAACTACTTCGGGTTTGGTCCTGCAGCAGTACTGCTAGCTAGTTACACTCTCTATATTTTGTCAAAGCTTGCAAATGTCGATGTCCAGCTTCGTATATCCAGGTATGTATTTTGCATGGGTGGCCACATCCCGCGTGCAGCGTTCTTCTTTGTCTGAAAACTCTTCCTTCTTCGTTGATGCTTGGTGACCTTTTTTTTTTTCTTTGCCTCTGGTTTATGTGCTGATACTCGCATCCGATGACTGCCGATGTGTGACGACTACGCCGCCCCAACGTTGATCACTGGTGGGCTGCGACTCAACCAACGTTGGCATACCTCATTGGCGCACGATGCCCAGTTTGTTTTTGTTGCCCAACTTAATTGTCTAGCTGTGCGTATCCTTGATCTGGTTGCATATCCTCCGGTTTTTTTTTTTTTGGAGGTGGAGCGTATCCTCCTCGTTGTGTAGCTGGCCAGCTTCGCATGGTCCTAGTTCTGGTTATTGTGCCGAACGATACTGCAGAAAGAGCACTGTCCTAAATCCATAGCATGCCGATCACTATTAACAAAGTTGATGTTGATCTGATCTTTTTTTACGATTGGCGGTTGGGCCACAACATATCTTTTTAACAAACTTGATCGCAAGTTCCATGTGGCCTCCTTAGCTCATAAATTACTTTCCACCATTGGAATTTTGTTTTCTATCATGATAACGGATGAAGATGCTCGAGAATTTAGGACTCGAAGCTTTTTCACTCCTCAACTTTCTTTTGTCATCTCAAAACTGGGATCCCCAATGTTCCGATTGCCTGCAAAAGAAAATTGATCTAGAGATTGGGAAAAATTCATCTAAGAAGGAACATATCTTTCTGCGTTGTTGCAGGGCCAAGATAGCGTGCTAGAAAATTAACTTTTGGGATTTTCACCTGCATGTTCATGCTAGCTAGCAAGTTCATGGCCGATGCCAAGTGGCCAACCTCATAATCCTCTTGTGTCTATTTGCGTGGTAACTTTTAACTTTTGGGATTTTCACCTGCATTTCATGCTAGCTAGCAAGTTCATGGCCGATGCCAAGTGGCCAACCTCATAATCCTCTTGTGTCTATTTGCGTGGTAACTTTTAACTTTTGGGATTTTCACCTGCATTTCATGCTAGCTAGCAAGTTCATGGCCGATGCCAAGTGGCCAACCTCATAATCCTCTTGTGTCTATTTGCGTGGTAACTTTTAACTTTTGGGATTTTCACCTGCATTTCATGCTAGCTAGCAAGTTCATGGCCGATGCCAAGTGGCCAACCTCATAATCCTCTTGTGTCTATTTGCGTGGTAACTTTTAACTTTTGGGATTTTCACCTGCATTTCATGCTAGCTAGCAAGTTCATGGCCGATGCCAAGTGGCCAACCTCATAATCCTCTTGTGTCTATTTGCGTGGTAACATAGCCAGGAACTCCTGCATTTCTAGGCAGAACAACACGACGAAGGACTTGTACCCAAAGCTCTTCATATATGAAAGCTGCGCCTGGATATACCTGGCCTGGGACATATATCAGGATGTTCTCTCTGTATTCAACTGAAAATTAAGAACCATCACGTCGATTAGAAAGCCTTGATGAGTATTGTTGCCGTTGCTCAAGGGAACAATCAACAGTAACGACCAGGCTTGGCGGCGAAATCAGGGGGACGCGATGAGGTCGTGCTTGGAACTGCGACGGCGATACGATAGCCAGAAATAGGGTTGTCTACTCGCCAATGAGTTTCAGTAGTAATCTAATCGGTCGCCTGCAATTGGAATCTTGCTCCGTATAAACTACCAGTAGCACACACTACTAATCCCAAGCCCTTCCCATTCATTCATGAGAAAACCGTTGAAGGCGTTCAGGATTTTGGACGGAAGCCTCGCCGTGCTGTTGCGCGCTTGGGTACCTGCTGTGTCCAGCAGCCGCAGAAGATCCTGCATGCATGGCAATCGTTTAAGTCGTGAAATCAGCACAGCCGCAGAAGATCCTGCATGTAGTACATGTTGCAAGGGAGGAGGTTCTTGCTGATATCCCCGAACCCTGGTTTGGTACCGCAACTGAATAATGCAACTGCTGCTCATTTCAAACTAGCTTGACAAGTTAAACAATGTATCTTCAGCACTACATGCTGAAGCGGTGGCCGCGCTGCGGTGTCTAGAGCGGGCGGCGGAGTTGGGCATGGCAAAGGTGATTTTGGAAACTGATGCGTCCACGCTGGGCGGGGCACTGAACTCGGAAGAGATGGATAGGAGCCTGCTTGGTGGCTTGTTTAGAAAGATAAAAAATATAATGTATTCTCAATTTGATGTTTGTACTGTTTCAGTTTGCCCTAGAGAGTGTAATAGGGTAGCAGACTCACTTGCCTCCTTTGGAGCGCATGGTCCGGCAGCTGGCTTCACTCCTCAACTTTCTTTTGTCATCTCAAAACTGGGATCCCCAATGTTCCGATTGCCTGCAAAAGAAAATTGATCTAGAGATTGGGAAAAATTCATCTAAGAAGGAACATATCTTTCTGCGTTGTTGCAGGGCCAAGATAGCGTGCTAGAAAATTAACTTTTGGGATTTTCACCTGCATGTTCATGCTAGCTAGCAAGTTCATGGCCGATGCCAAGTGGCCAACCTCATAATCCTCTTGTGTCTATTTGCGTGGTAACTTTTAACTTTTGGGATTTTCACCTGCATTTCATGCTAGCTAGCAAGTTCATGGCCGATGCCAAGTGGCCAACCTCATAATCCTCTTGTGTCTATTTGCGTGGTAACTTTTAACTTTTGGGATTTTCACCTGCATTTCATGCTAGCTAGCAAGTTCATGGCCGATGCCAAGTGGCCAACCTCATAATCCTCTTGTGTCTATTTGCGTGGTAACTTTTAACTTTTGGGATTTTCACCTGCATTTCATGCTAGCTAGCAAGTTCATGGCCGATGCCAAGTGGCCAACCTCATAATCCTCTTGTGTCTATTTGCGTGGTAACTTTTAACTTTTGGGATTTTCACCTGCATTTCATGCTAGCTAGCAAGTTCATGGCCGATGCCAAGTGGCCAACCTCATAATCCTCTTGTGTCTATTTGCGTGGTAACATAGCCAGGAACTCCTGCATTTCTAGGCAGAACAACACGACGAAGGACTTGTACCCAAAGCTCTTCATATATGAAAGCTGCGCCTGGATATACCTGGCCTGGGACATATATCAGGATGTTCTCTCTGTATTCAACTGAAAATTAAGAACCATCACGTCGATTAGAAAGCCTTGATGAGTATTGTTGCCGTTGCTCAAGGGAACAATCAACAGTAACGACCAGGCTTGGCGGCGAAATCAGGGGGACGCGATGAGGTCGTGCTTGGAACTGCGACGGCGATACGATAGCCAGAAATAGGGTTGTCTACTCGCCAATGAGTTTCAGTAGTAATCTAATCGGTCGCCTGCAATTGGAATCTTGCTCCGTATAAACTACCAGTAGCACACACTACTAATCCCAAGCCCTTCCCATTCATTCATGAGAAAACCGTTGAAGGCGTTCAGGATTTTGGACGGAAGCCTCGCCGTGCTGTTGCGCGCTTGGGTACCTGCTGTGTCCAGCAGCCGCAGAAGATCCTGCATGCATGGCAATCGTTTAAGTCGTGAAATCAGCACAGCCGCAGAAGATCCTGCATGTAGTACATGTTGCAAGGGAGGAGGTTCTTGCTGATATCCCCGAACCCTGGTTTGGTACCGCAACTGAATAATGCAACTGCTGCTCATTTCAAACTAGCTTGACAAGTTAAACAATGTATCTTCAGCACTACATGCTGAAGCGGTGGCCGCGCTGCGGTGTCTAGAGCGGGCGGCGGAGTTGGGCATGGCAAAGGTGATTTTGGAAACTGATGCGTCCACGCTGGGCGGGGCACTGAACTCGGAAGAGATGGATAGGAGCCTGCTTGGTGGCTTGTTTAGAAAGATAAAAAATATAATGTATTCTCAATTTGATGTTTGTACTGTTTCAGTTTGCCCTAGAGAGTGTAATAGGGTAGCAGACTCACTTGCCTCCTTTGGAGCGCATGGTCCGGCAGCTGGCTCGGTGTTCATGAGCCAAGCCCCAGAGTTTGTAACATCTCTTGTCTCCGGCGATTTGCCTGGAGCAGGTGTCTAATGGGAAGTTCTTTCCAGTTCAAAAAAAAAACTAGCTTGACAAGTTGGTGGTTAAAACAACAGTTTGTCTGCCAGCCTGGCTGGCGTGAAAACTTTCGGCTACGGCAACTGATCCAGGATTGTGAAAACGTAGGAATAGGAAAAACATAGGATTTGAGTTGCACACCATTTTCAATCCTATAGGATTCCAAAACACATGAAAGTTTTCAATAGAGTCTTTGGATGCAACACAGGAAAAAAAAACACAGGAATTAGAAGAGAGAGATAGACACATAGAAAAATTTTCATGAGGTTGGACCTCATGTTAGATTTCCTACAAAATTCCTATGAAATGAGGCATAGGAATGCATTCCATAGGAATTTCATAAGTCCGGCGATTTGCCTGGAGCAGGTGTCTAATGGGAAGTTCTTTCCAGTTCAAAAAAAAAACTAGCTTGACAAGTTGGTGGTTAAAACAACAGTTTGTCTGCCAGCCTGGCTGGCGTGAAAACTTTCGGCTACGGCAACTGATCCAGGATTGTGAAAACGTAGGAATAGGAAAAACATAGGATTTGAGTTGCACACCATTTTCAATCCTATAGGATTCCAAAACACATGAAAGTTTTCAATAGAGTCTTTGGATGCAACACAGGAAAAAAAAACACAGGAATTAGAAGAGAGAGATAGACACATAGAAAAATTTTCATGAGGTTGGACCTCATGTTAGATTTCCTACAAAATTCCTATGAAATGAGGCATAGGAAAGCATTCCATAGGAATTTCATAAGGTTGAATCCTTTATTGCAAAGGGCCATGTAGGAAAAATTCCTATAGGAACTCATTCCTCTAAAATTCCTCCACAAATCCTATGATCCAAAAGGGGCCTTAAATTTGTTTCATTGCATAGAAATCAGACAAGCAGCAATCGATCCAGGAGATCGGATGGACTTGGGCGCAGAGAGGAGCGAAACAGGAGAGAGGTGAAATGCACCCTGTCAGTTTTGTTCTCTTTTGTGCCGGGGAGCAAAAGGTGAGAAGATTTTGCGACCAGGCGCTACCTGCGTCGAAAGAAAGGAACGAGTACTTTTGAAGCTTTTTGGTTCAACTTTTTTGATCTGATCTGATTTCCGAACAAGAGCTGATCTGGTCTGATCGTTGCCGCCGTTTAGGCACCCGCAATGGGCCACTAATCAGCGTCTTATTCGAGACCACCGAGGAACGGGGGCCGTGGCGAGACGGAGATGCACTCATCCACTGGCGTCAAAGCGCGCGCACGAGGCGCGGATAACAGCTGGGGCAGAAGGTCTCGAGCTCGACGGCATGACGCTCTTGCTCGCGGACACGGCGCGCAACGAGGTGGCGCGGCGCGCATGTGGGCTGGACATGCAGCGCCGCATTCGCCGGCAACCCATCACCCATGGCTCTGGAGGCCGGGAACGAGAAAAATCAACAAATCAGTAGTACATGTTCACCGACGACGTGTAAACTTGCACAGAACATACTACTTGATGTGTCCAGTAGCCGTTTATAGCCGCACACGATCCTGCATGCATGGAAACCAGCATGGAACTCGTCGAATTAAGCAGCGCGGCCCCCAGTTTCATGTTGCAAGGTTCGTGCCGATGACCGATTAATCCGATTCCCTGTTTGTAGTTGCCACAATAACGCGTCTCTGTCTACTCCCTGTTTGTAGTTGCCACAATAACGCGTCTCTGTCTACTTATGTCCAATTTGATGGTACGGTGGTGCCGCTATATATTGAAAGTTGGTGGTAGTCAAACAATAGTTGCCTGGTGTAAGAAAAAAGAAAAGGTGGCATGCCTCTCTCTCGTAATTGCGTGAATACATTGGGCCCCCACATCATGTTTATTTGCCTCCACATGCTATCTACTACTTCATGAGAAATGCAACTTTATAAATTTGAACTGGTCAAAATGATCAATTTACCGCTTGATTCTCTACCTCGTGAGGTGGCCCAAAAAATCAATCTCCCTGGTAAATTTATAGCACTGCTTCATGGCGTAAGAGTGACAATTCTTTCCACAATTGAGAAGAAACAACATGTTCATAGAATGAAATCAAGTCACTTATAGATTGAATACTTAAACACTTTATATTCATTGTTCTATTCTACTAGTGTAAGATACATCCATGTGATATTCAGATGACGAGTTCAAAGCTGATGCATTTGAAGGTGAAGATGAGCTTTTTAAGCTGAATGTTGGAAACTAGCTAGCACATGAGGTTTAGATGGTTATTCCTTCAGTAAAAATGGAACCGAAGCATTTCGTCCACTTTCCTCCTTTTGCTTGATACGTACTAATTAAGCGCAAGTCCTGGTTATTAACCCTGATTTGCTGTTGTATAATCATATCGTTCATTAGGCAGTACGGTTCAAGAGTTGGCTAATCCATATGCCGGATTGATGAGATCGGATGAGGGCATCGGCCTCGTCAGCTAAGCTTCACGGCGGCTGATTGATGCGGAACGCGCGAGTAGCAGTATTTCACGTAGGAGTACTGTAGGACTACTACGCAATCATGAATGGCGCGACCATGACGGCGCTTGCCCCAACTTCTGTGCTGTACAGAAACCAGTTGCTTGAGACGCCTATGCATGAGATGACACCATGCTCGTACAAGCTCATGATGTTGTGGCTTGGGCAGATGCCACTTGCACGATCGCCTGGCTGCTTTGCAGCGGTCTGTTTTGCAGCAGCTACAGTGTTTCAGTTAATTATTTTGCAGCCGCTACAATATTTCTACATCAGCTACAGTATTCGCAGTTATTTTTTTGCACTGCCGAACAGGCTCAATTTCTGTTTCCAGCTCCGTGGAGCAACCGAAAGTTACGTTGGGGGTCCAAACATTTTCCTGTTTCCTGAAAGCGTTAGCAGCTGCTGCGTCGCGAGATGACATCAAACGTTGGACAGTTGTTTTCGCGCCCGATACGGCGGATCGTTTGGCGCTTTGGCCGGGCACGTGAATTGAAAACGAGACCACACGGGCCTAGCGCTGCGGCGCGACGACGCATGCGGCTACGGCTGGCAAAGCGCAATTTCGACGTGCCTGTTTGATTTTTTACTACTAGAGTAATTGGAGCAAATTCCTGGCACGCAGCGGTTACCACAAGCTTGTGATGCTTCCGCACCGAAACGCAACCGGATGAACACTACGTACGATGCCACCCTGCGTTAGCAGCGGTAGCGCGTGTGTTAGGCGGCAGGTGAAAACGATTTGACGTCTCCCTTTCTCTATCGATCCTACTGCTATACGACGTGTACCGCTCCGGTAGAGGTTAATGTCTGACTGTCAGATGGTAATTCACGCGCCTGTGCGAATTGATCTTGTTGTGATAAGACAGTGGACGGACGGGGAGGGAGCACGGCACAAGGGATGGGAGAAACAGACTGGTGTGATCCAAAAGCACAGTGGTTCCCGGGAAAAAAGGGAACAGACGGCTGTTTGGCTCTGTTCGGGGCAGAGATTTGGGTTCGGTCCTTGACAGTACCGCTGCTTTGACAGCAGGACAGGAGGCAGCGAACTCACGTCTCTCTCTCTCTCTCTCTCTCTCTCTCCAGCGGGACGGTGGCGTACGGGCGGGCGCATCTGGGGAAGCGGTGGGTGAATCAAATCGAATCGAACGCGGCCCTGGTCTGGACTGCGCGATGTGATCGCCGATGGACGCGTCGCTGCTCATGCGCTGGCTGCTGCAGGGTTCTTTCAATCTGGAGTGCGACGATCGAGTACCCAACCCCCCCGCCGTGTTCTCCATCGATCGCCGCCGCGGCCACCACGACGCGCCGGCAATGGAAGCTCGCTCCCGTAGGCAGGTGCAAAGGTTTGCCACAGACTGGCTGGCAGGGTGGGAAGAATGCATGCGTCAAGGGAACTGAACGGGTGCCTTCAGTTAGTTTGCCTGTGGCAGCGTGTCCGGTTGGTACGTTCAATACCAAAGCCTGCCTAGGCAAGCATGCGTAACGACGTTCCATTTCCCTTTCCATGAAAGTGCAGAGGAGCGGCTTGGACGAGGTGGCCGCTGTCCAACGGTAGCGAGCAACCAACCCCATGTGTCGTCTGGCCGTGCATATTGGTGCAGAGGCTGCATGCTTGGCTGGTGGTGGTTTCAAGAGGGGCAACCGGAAAGCTTGCGGTCAAACAGTGGCCTCTCGCGTGAAAGCCTTCTCGCTCTTTTCGTTTGTTTGCTTCGGCGAAGGGGGCGCACACCCATGTGACCATCGGACACGTACGTGCCTCTGATCTTGTGCACTCATGAGATCTTCCAAATTAGTTTTCTCCACTCTAGCTTCACAGCCGTGATGATCGCTGACGGCCTAATCTATGTCTGAACGGCCCCAAGAACACGTTGCTGCAGAACCGTGCCTCCATAGATTTGCTTCATGTCAACGGCATGCATAAGGAATAAGAATTCCTAAACCGCTCGACATCGATTTGTATGTCATGGATATCGATTGCCTTTGCGCACAGCACAGTTGGAAAACAAACAGGCTCTCGATCGTTAGCTAGATTGCTCCTCGGTCATTAGACTTTGCCAAGAAACCAACTCGGCCTGATGAGATTGCTCTAGCAGGAGCTTGCAAGTTTTGCTGTGTTCGTTGCTGACTCCAGATAAATTAAAAGGACCGCAAAATTATGACGATTCGTGCAACCAATGTACCACTGTGTATCATTTGTGAAATTTCTCAAATTTCAGTTTTATTTTTGGGAGTCTAGAAATAAATACCATTATTTTTTTTTTAAAAAAAAATCCCTGGCAAATTACCGGCGTTGCACAAAGGGGTACCAGTACGTCATGCCACGGAAATGTCGCTTCAGTTGACACGCCATGCAAACTATCCGGGCATCTTTTTTCCATGCTGCAAATTCTTACGCTGACCGTGCGCCGGGCTCCAGATTTTCCCGACACGGTGGATCCGGACGGAGGGCACAGTGGTGCGCTTTGGCCGGGGAAAACGGATGGATGCTGCACCGCGCCGGACGCAGCCACGGCGGCCAAAGCCAGACCACTGCCGCGGCGTGGGGATCGGAGGCAGCAACCGATGCAGCGAGGAAGCCTTCTCTGCAATACTACTCCTGAATGATTGATTGGTGTGCATGTGACATTCCTGCAACGTGTACCACTACAGTGGTTAGCGTAGAGTAATGGGTCCCACGTGCAGTGTGCGTGATTTGATGTGATGGCATGACATCTCATCACGTCGGATCAAGGGAGATCAAATGAACTGCATGGGAAGCCTTGGGTGTCGCAACTATTTTCCCCGGGAAAACGGAGGAGAGAGTGAGTGAGAGCGCGCTACAGTAGGGCTGGTCTTTGCTTTCGCGGCAGTCCTTTTGAGCAGCAGATGATCTCTTTCCAAACAGAAAGAGCGTTTAATTGGCCTTTTGCATTGGGTCCTGTCGAGACCATCGCTGCGTGGAGCAGCTCGCCCGTTGCTGGTCCACCATGGCAGGGGCTCTCTGTCTGGGGCCCTCCCCGTGATGATCGCTGACGGCCTAATCTATGTCTGAACGGCCCCAAGAACACGTTGCTGCAGAACCGTGCCTCCATAGATTTGCTTCATGTCAACGGCATGCATAAGGAATAAGAATTCCTAAACCGCTCGACATCGATTTGTATGTCATGGATATCGATTGCCTTTGCGCACAGCACAGTTGGAAAACAAACAGGCTCTCGATCGTTAGCTAGATTGCTCCTCGGTCATTAGACTTTGCCAAGAAACCAACTCGGCCTGATGAGATTGCTCTAGCAGGAGCTTGCAAGTTTTGCTGTGTTCGTTGCTGACTCCAGATAAATTAAAAGGACCGCAAAATTATGACGATTCGTGCAACCAATGTACCACTGTGTATCATTTGTGAAATTTCTCAAATTTCAGTTTTATTTTTGGGAGTCTAGAAATAAATACCATTATTTTTTTTTTAAAAAAAAATCCCTGGCAAATTACCGGCGTTGCACAAAGGGGTACCAGTACGTCATGCCACGGAAATGTCGCTTCAGTTGACACGCCATGCAAACTATCCGGGCATCTTTTTTCCATGCTGCAAATTCTTACGCTGACCGTGCGCCGGGCTCCAGATTTTCCCGACACGGTGGATCCGGACGGAGGGCACAGTGGTGCGCTTTGGCCGGGGAAAACGGATGGATGCTGCACCGCGCCGGACGCAGCCACGGCGGCCAAAGCCAGACCACTGCCGCGGCGTGGGGATCGGAGGCAGCAACCGATGCAGCGAGGAAGCCTTCTCTGCAATACTACTCCTGAATGATTGATTGGTGTGCATGTGACATTCCTGCAACGTGTACCACTACAGTGGTTAGCGTAGAGTAATGGGTCCCACGTGCAGTGTGCGTGATTTGATGTGATGGCATGACATCTCATCACGTCGGATCAAGGGAGATCAAATGAACTGCATGGGAAGCCTTGGGTGTCGCAACTATTTTCCCCGGGAAAACGGAGGAGAGAGTGAGTGAGAGCGCGCTACAGTAGGGCTGGTCTTTGCTTTCGCGGCAGTCCTTTTGAGCAGCAGATGATCTCTTTCCAAACAGAAAGAGCGTTTAATTGGCCTTTTGCATTGGGTCCTGTCGAGACCATCGCTGCGTGGAGCAGCTCGCCCGTTGCTGGTCCACCATGGCAGGCGCTCTCTGTCTGGCGCTCTCTCTCCTCGCGCCCTCTGTGTTTTGATTCGCATGCAACTTTACAGTTGATTGACAAAAGATTAAGCAGCAGTAGCAGCAGCAGCAGCGTTTTGATTCTCATGCAACTTTGCGTGCTGTAATGCACAATTTACAATCAAATCACAATTTACTAGAGTAGTAGCTGTTGTGATGCTTTATTGGATCAAATTCTGTAAGCTTTGTTTCAAAGTCATTTTCTCCATTTGTTGTTCCTGAAACCTTTGTACCAACAGAAATAAGCAGCAGATCCATTAAAAACACGTGTTTGGTCAATAAACCATATTTTATGTGGGATAGAGACAACCTCACAGAATGAAGGGGGTATTTCATTAACGTATGTGATGCCAAATTGCTACTGTCAACTTAAAAATCAGTGCCAGATTGCTAATGTGACATTACTGTTGTCTTGATCAATGATCATGATACTTTTAGCCTTTAAAAGAGATACTAATTAAGTACAAAGCAATATCCTACGAGTACAACAGGAGCAGGAGTATACGCCTCATCACATCCTTCCGCATTAGGAGGAGTATACTAAATCTTTCTCTGCCCCTTCAGCAACCCCTCCGTTCGTTGATCCCACTTGCAGCACTAATTCCGCATTAGAAGCTTGTGATGTTGTACTTGTAGCCCGACGCCTGCTGGCTTTGTGGAGATGATTCTTGCACTACTATATTTTGTGATAGTCAGAGCGCTATTTACCTTACTAAAGATCAGATGTTCTTTGATAAGTCAAAGCATATTGAGGTGAGGTATCATTTTATTCGAGAGGTGATTGCTCGAGGTGATATTAAAGTGTGCAAGATCAGCACTCATGATAATCCTGCTGATATGATGACAAAGCCGGTTCCCACTACTAAGTTTGAGTTATGCTCAAGCTTGGTTGGTGTTAAAGTTTAAGTCCTAGTGACTTGTTGGCGCTCGGTGTTATTTATTATTGAAGTGAGTTGATTGATGATACTTCATTCGCTGCAAGATGGAATTCGTCTCAAGGTGAAATATCAGCAAAGTTATTAGGTCTTTATTATGGAATTCGCTGCAAGATGGAATTTGTTGGAATATGATCCGAATTATTAGGGCTGGGACGCCTAGGAGGTGTGAGAGGTGGAGTCCTCCCACGTTACGGGTTGTATTGTTAGCCACCATATATATACATCTTGTATGCTGCACGGGAAGAGTTGACGACTCATTGTTATT
>LAPY01000185.1:266054-283645 GCA_000970635.1 Eragrostis tef
TATCTTGTGCCTGAGGACCTTCTCCTTGTCGAGGATCTTGATGGCGACATTCTCGCCGGTCTCGACGTTCCTGGCGAACTTGACCTTGGCGAAGGTGCCTTCCCCGAGCGTGCGCCCGAGCTCGTACCGCCCCACCCGCGTCTTTCCCACGGACACGCTCATCTTCTTCTCCGGTTCCGTCCGATCAATCGAAACCTCCACGCCGCCGGCGAGGAAGCCGAAAAAGGCGGCGCCTTTGCCGGGTGTCCGGATCTGAGTGAGTGAATCTACCAGCTACCTATGCGGGAAAGGTCTAGGACCTCTTCTTGTCGCAGGGCCTCCACTGCACGAACAGTTCCTGGTGCTCCTCGCCTTGCTGCCGCTGCCGCATCAGGCCTCGCTCTGAGCTCTCAGTGCCGTACCGGCAACTGTAGGCATGGAAGGGAAGGCAGCAGCGATGACTGGCTGGTTAACAGAGGGAGGCGGTTAATGGCGGTGGGTAGAGGGAGGGTGGAGAGGTGAGGGGAGGGGTGATATGTATAGGCGGAAGGAAGATGGTGAGGAAGAAGACGAGGAAAGGGAAGCGCGCGCGGTCGCGGCGCGCGTGACGACCGATGCGGGCGATGCAGGGGAGGCGTGGCGTCTTCGTCGAGCCTTCTCTGGTTTTCCAGTCAGTTACCGACTCCTCCGAATCATCTGACAGTTAGTATTATTTTCAGCGAGAGTGATCAATATTTTTTTTGGGAGGACGTTAATTTCTATTAATCTCGGCCAGTAATAGAAACAGGTGCTCCCAAAGTTTAAACGGAAGGACGTTAATTTACGTGAGGCTCAACGATGATTGTGAAATTATTTTTTGAGAGCAGATTGTGTATAGTTTATTACATTAGTAAAACACGTGGTAACTAGCATAGTTTCGCGAACCGGTATGCTGAGGGCAACTGGAAACTTTGTTTAAATCTAATTCAGCGTTAAGTGCGTGTGTAATCCTTAATTTGGAACCATGCGGGTTAGCGATTGGTTGATAGCGATATGGTGGGACCAGAAGGAGGAAAAGATTGGGGACACCGTGCAAGTGCCCCTGTTGGTTCCTTGTGACCTCGCATCACCAACGGCTGAATCTCCTCGGGACATTTTGTTTACTCCCTCAGGGGAAAAAAGGAAAAATTATAAGTCATGTTATCAAGAGACATATAGTGAATTTTCATGGCTGAGATCATATTTATGTTAGAAGATACTGAATGATTGCCCCTCACCTCAGTTTGAAACTAAAAGTTTGATTAGCTACACCAATGTTAGACTAGGGTAGGCTTTTCTAGTTTGATTTTTTTGTATCCCTCTCAGTGTTGGTGGTGATTTCTGATTTGTTTTTGACATCACTGACTACCACTGTCTTTTAATTTGTCCTTACACGTACTATTTATTTTTATTTTTATTTTGCATCATTTAGCCACTTGTGGTACATCATTGGTTTGAGTTGCTTCCTTGACAATAGCGGATGCCCACCAATGCTATTTGTCTGTACACACTCACATTACTTTTTATCTTTGATAATGTGATGTGTAAATGTTTTCATGTGTTAGCGGCTTGCTTCATCTTAGTTGTAACACATATCCATTTTAGATTAGCAAGAATATTTGCCGACATGTAAAGTGGAAAAAAGAACAAATCTGACATGTGGGTGGTTGTTTGTGTCCAATCAATATTTGGATTTATTTAGTATTATGTCATGACGATCATCCATGTATGTGACACCGCTACTTCGTCAAAAGTCTCGTCACGTGTGCACTAATTTCGTGCATGGTGACTTCAGATATAGGTTCCTTAACCTACAGGAAATGGTTTTTTGCAGTGAATTAAGTTATCTTTGGACTTTGTTTGGAAAAAATAAGATGCGAAAAGTGTATGGAATGCGTACTAAACATAGTTACTTCTAGCATTTTTTGCAAGATTACTTACCATGATCGACATAAAGGGAGATGTAAATGAGCACAGTGAATATGATGCAAAATACCTTCATGTATTGCTGTGATTAAATTGAACGGATTGAACATTACGCCTGCTGGAGTAACTTATGAGCCCATTGCAGAGGAGCTGCTCCCCATCCGGGTAACCATAGCATCGTGCTAGTAGCATAGTATTGCACCGAAATGTACGCCCACGTCACGATAACGTAGGCACACACGTGCCGGCTCGATGTGCCGACTGAATTCGGGTCTTAGACCTGCTCCAAACCGAGGGACCAAATTCCAGTGGAATCGAGCGATTAATTTAGTGTAAGAACACTACCTCAGTGGCTAATACTACAGGGATTAAGGACTTGCTTCGAGCACTAAGCATTGGCAGATTATTGCCCACCATTTTCCTTGGCGCACATGGTTGTCATTCATCAAAGCAGTCGGTATCTAATTGATTTTTTTTATGTGCGCCATATATGTATAGGAAAATGTAAAAGGCCGGGACAGATTGTTACATGTGAACAAAAAATGTTACGTACTAACACATGTTACTGTGGGATTCATATATTCTGGGAGTATAATATGTCAGCTAATAATGTAATTAATTAATTGTGCATTGGCCACTTGCTTCAGCGACAAGTGGCTGTTGCCAGTGAGATTATTTCTTTAATTGTTATGTTAAGATGAACTAATAATTCTATGCATTTACAACTGATTATTCGGCTGAAATCGGAGGCCTCGGCGCGATGACAGGCTCAGGCGCGTTTGTGCAGGCGTCAACCAAACTAGCCCATCATTGCTCTTCTTGTGCAGTTGATTTTACAAGTTAGTGGCTCATTTCTACAGGTTTGGACAGCGAGTCTTGACCTTTGTTAAAGGTTGCACTGACTTGGAAAATTAGCATTGACTCATTAAAGTAAACAGAATAAATGAGCGATTGTTTGTGTACCATACGCTTTTGAATTACTATGCTTTTGTCACAAAAACAATTGTGATTCATGCATACACTCGCTTTTGCCAAAAAGAAAAAGGTCCTTTACGAACAGTGGCAGATCCTTTTATTACAAGCCACTACACACATGGTAGCTCCTTCGTCAGGTGGAAGCACGAATTCAAGTGAAAATTACGAGATGTTGGTTACAAAGTCTTGAGTTTTGTATCGCCAACCTTTGAGTCAAATTTGTAAGTCGTGACCCTACACGAATATCATCTACACATGCACTGCAACCGTTTATCTAAATATTTACGTACAAATTGCACATGCGGTGGACAGGTGCATCCAAGATGCGCTTAGGCACACGTGCACGCTTTCTTGGGTCTGCAAATTCCAGTGGAACCACTCAAGCGGCTACTTTTATGTACAAATACCAAGGTTGCAAATAGCGGGCTATAAAGTTTAACAGAGTGTTTTTAGAAAAGCTATAAAAGCTATAGCGCAGCTATAGCGGCGGCTATTGCCAATAGCGGTTTGCAAAATAAAGCAAATTTTTGACCAAAACATTAGTAAATTTGTCAATTTCAGCTCGTGTTTCATGCCATAATCTAAGCATACCATCATCTTAGCATATATTTGCCATCTTTTTAGCTGCAAAACAGTCCACAAAATTAAAAAAGCAAGCTCAATTTGAATTATGAACAAGCAAACTCATCAGATGATTTATGAATCATAAATCATAAGTACGTAAGTTTATAAGTCAACTATAGCGGAGATAAAGGATGAATTAGCAGGGCTATTTAACTCTATAGCGGAGTTAGCGGCATTAGCGGTTATATTTGCAATATCGTCGCGGCAGCTGGCTCAAAAAGCTATAGCGGAGCTATAGCGGGCTATTTGCAACCATGACAAATACGATGCATCTCCTTTTCTTAAGGATTATGACTTGCATGCAGTGTACTCAGCACTAGATTAGAGCACATGAATCTCTCGTCTGTGATTGAAATTTTTGTTTAAGGATGATAGATCGATCGGCAGGAACCTGCATCGGTTGTGTACTATATGAGGCCATGCCCTTGTTTCTCTGAACTCTTCGTCACCCCTGTGTCTGCTGCAGAGACTCTGCATTGATCATCAACAGTGGGCACTGAAGATTGCTCGATCAAAGACACCGTGTGGGGCCAGTTAGATACATTCAATCAGAGTTCAGAGATCTGATCGAGGTGCAAGCGTCCGCTCCTCTAAAATTTAGAGGGGTCTAAACAAAAAAAAGTCTTGTCTTAAACAAAGTTTAATTACAAAACTAACTGCAGAACCCCCGGTCTAAATCGCGAGACGAATTTAATGAAGGTAGTTAAGCCATGATTAGACGACGGTTACTGTAGCATTACTGTAGCATCACTGTAGCAAAGCATAGCTTAATTAGGTTCATTAGTTTCGTCTCGTAAAGATGTACCTATCTGTAAAAAGGTTTTATCAGTATAATTTATTTAGTACTAGATTCTTTTTGTTTAGAGCCTCTAAAACGTCGAACGCTCCTATGGGCCAGGCGTGTTCGAAAAAAAATAGGCATATGCATGCACTTGTGCAGCGACATGTGGCGGTCTCAACAGTCTGTTCTTGCATGTCCCGTTACCTACTTATCTCTGGCGTGATTGATACACTGTAAGTGTGTGAGAATATTCGAAGGCTCCAAGCTCCACGGCTTAATCTTCTGAAGAGATGTGCTGCAATTACATGGCTGCATTTTTCTTTCTTGGCAAGGGGTATAACAGCATTATACTTGAGCAGAAAGTAAAATATATATAGATCCTGCTTGGCTCAACTTCAGCAAGGTGTTCTTGGTGTTGTTGATCAAATCCAGATATTTGACATAACTTAATGCTTGTTTACTGTAGAGAAGTGAAGACATAAGTTGTGCAGAAAGAACCATATATAACCATAATGTACATGTATGTATGTGGATATGGCATCCCGTTCCAAATTCGGTGTGCGTCTAACTAACAGTTGGACATGGACAGGAAAATAAAGGATCTCCTCTGGTTACGATACGGACGACTACGGAGAAGTCAAGAACTGCAGCCGCGAGAGCATTATCCTCTAACGAGCCCTACACGATGATGGTTCCTCCATGTGTACGACCTGATCGACCAACGTTATATGATTGGCAGTCACCAAATCAAATATGTAGAAGCCACAAATTACATGTCATAGTGACCAGCTAACAATCGCAAGACTTGTAGGTTACTCTGTATTTTTTAGTCAATCATCAGTCCGTACTTAATTTCAAGTCTCCACTTGTTAGTCCCCATCAATCAGATTCTTTATCTCGTTTCCACAAAAATACATATTGATTTATAGTGCTGCTGAATTATTTTGGGTGCGTACGTATATACCTGCCCGTACAGGTGAGCACTTTGAAGGACAAAATGCATGTATTCGTGCGTCATATAAACCCAGCTAAATAGAACTTTTAGGTGATAATAAAATAGTTGTTTTGTCCTCTGCCCCGTGAGATGCACACAACATCACACCTTATTGTATCGTCTCCCCATTAAGCTGCTAGCCAAAACATGCTTATTGGTACTAGCTACTACTATACATGCCCTTCAGTTTGTAGATAGTTGTTCTTCTGGATAATATTATTGTTAAAATTCCAGAACTTTGACTATCAATGTACCGTTCAGAATATTCCGGAAATATGAGGGTTGAAAGTTATATTTTGAAGATCATATGTTAAGTATTTGCAAACTAGAGGGTGCTAAGCAGAAAAATTGTTGTTGTGGAAATGTAGCAAGTTAACAAAAGGGAGGGCAGCAAGCATAGAACTATATTTGATCAACACGAATCAACTCACGCATTAGAGAGGGAACCGTTCTCTCTCGAAACACCCTGTCTACAGTTGAGAGAGGCGGAAGGTGGGTTCCGGGTCGCCGCCGGCGGATCCGTCGGTCTCTCTCGCCTCCGGCGGCGCTGTAGGTGGCGGAGACCGCGGATCTGCTGGCTGGCGAGGTAGGTCCTGGTTTAGCTCTAGGTTTTGGTGTTCGGGTCGCGTCGTCGAGGCGGCGGCGGTGATGTGGCCATGGAATAAGGTTCCCAGTGCTCTTCCCCGTCTCGACGGCGTTCTGCTCCAGCGTCGGCGACGAGCTCGTGGTGGTCGGGTCTCCTATGGCGGGGCCTTGTACAGGAGTCTGCTGGCCCATTGTTGCTTCTCCGTTCGGCGAGGTGACGAGGGAGCCGGCCTTTCGAGTCAAGGATGCGGAGGCAGCTGCGGTTTGGCGGCAAGTTGGTGGATGAGGCGTCCTTGAGGGTTCCGCGGCGGCGCTTGCTGTCGTTGGCGAGCGGCGCCTCTGGCCGGATGTAGTACGGGACGCGGCCCCGGCCGTTTGGGCGAATTGCTTGTGCGCATCTACCTCGGCTCTCTTCAAAGCGTTGGCGCGATCTCGCTTCTGCGAGGGTGGTGCTCCTTCCGGCTTCGGGTTGGTGGCGGTGGCCGAATTTGCTGCCGCCGGGGTCGTCCGGTGGTGGTGAATCTGGCTGCTACTGTAGAGCACAAGGGCCAGGGACTTGTTTGTGTTTTTTGGTTTTCTAAGGGCCTTTTTGCTCTTCTGGTAGGACAGCTGTCATATGTATCCTTTCTAAATGTACCTGTGGCGCGTACGCGTATTTGTACTTTCTTAACTTTTAATACAGGCATGTTTGATAAAAAAAAACTCACGCATTAGAGCACATTCAACACCCGTTGCAAAAGAGTTTCAGATTCAAACATGACAATCTTTGGCCCTTGAGAGAAAACAAATATATAAAAAAGTATATAGCAAGTAGGGTACTCCCTGTTATTTCCGTGAATGAAGGTGTTATACGGAACAATAACAACAGTGAGATAATTTGAAGGCTACATTCCTATCATAAACGAAATATATAATATGTCCTCAGACGTACTTATAAAAAACTCTATCTAATTTGATTGTGGTCTAAAATATATGGTGTGTCACATTCTTTGGGTTTCTTGTGAGCTATGTCATGACAAATATATCCAAGCTATTTGTCAAGAAGTCTCATTAATCATGCACCTGTATAGTCTAACTTTTGTCTTAAAGTACATGATATCTCTAGAATCTCTTGCCTTAGTATATAAGCAATTAGACGATTTCAACTTGTTACCAAGTCAGTGTAAGAACCCGGCCGTTGAAAAAAAACTAGAAAGTCATCATTTTGTGACAACATAAAGCATTTTTCTCATTATCAAATGTGTTATTAGTGTAATATTATGTTAATTTAATAGCATTATCAAACGGATATGGAACAATGCCTTGTATTTAGGGAGGGGGGAGGGCAATGCTTGTTCCAAATAGTTGCTTCTGGTTGGACGGCTCGACGAATAACCTACGAGGCAGAGTCGTTCCCCTACTGGGTAACCAAAGCAGACACATGTACATATGAGGACTGATTTTTTTTTTTTTGCGATTGCACTATACAAATCAGGCACGTACACACACTCACCTCTATGAATCTACATATGTAAACCCTACTTCTATGAGCATATTTGAACACTGATCGAGCCCACAAATCTTTGAGATTGGCAGCGTCATCATTGATGCATGTCGACGGTCACGTCGCCTACCGCTGAAAGCACAACGTCGTTAAATCCTAAAAAAATTGCTCCTACAGTGAGTCTCTGATCTGCTCAAAATCCCTCAAACGACTTCTTTTGTGTACGAATACAGTTTGTCTCTTTCCTAAGCACAATATTGCAAGCTAAACTCTAAGAGATGCATGTGGCCTACGAGGCACTAGAATTTCTTTTGTCAACCCTGCATCGGCATATATGCTGTTATTACTAAGGAGACAATGTGGGATCTGACCGAGATTTTTGGATAGATTGATGGGTCGACCGATAGGAACCAGCCAATTACGAATCTATTCCATGTGAGGATTCGTGTCCTGTCTCCACTGAATTTCTTTGTCTCCCTAGTTATCTCTGGCAATGTTGCTAGATTTCATCTCAAAAAGAGAACATTGTCTATAATAAAGTACATATTGGGAAGTCAAGAACATTGTATAAAGTTTTGATAAAGTGCATAGATAAATTATATATTATCTATAATAAGAAATGAGAGCCTGGGTCCTGGGGCAGTGCATTGTATCTGCACAAAAATGTCATTGGCACACGTATGCCTTACACTGTTGGGTTGACAGGTTGCTGGGAGCTGCAACTGAACCTGTCATCAGTTACTAGTTAATTGCTCATAGACCAATCACTGTGCCGACAAGTGGCTACTATCAAGTGACCTAAGATGATTCCTTCCTGTGGACTATTCAATCTCCCATGAATTTTACATTTGACTTTATATTATGATCAGAATGACTTGCGAAGTTGCGCTTGTCTTTTTGAGCGACGGCGCCCGCTAAGCCTAGACGTGCTTTACTAATTAATCTGAATTTTTTGCTCAGAGAACCGGAGATAAGGTTCTCGAAAAATTAGGACGGAAAAATTTAAGCTACAGTACTGATCGATGACTGTGTGTGGGTGGGACAGCTTCAGAGTCAACGGCGGCGGCATCCATATGGTGAGGATCGAGATGTGATCGGCGATGACATGTCAAAAGAACAAAAGGAAAAAGATCAGATCGGCGACGCGTGGAAGCAAGGGGCCATGATACCGACCAGTTGCCACTGTGCAGGTGCAGCGACGTGCACATCGACAGTTGCTGCTGCCTGTCCGACGTGCGTACTACTTGCATACTGTAGTTGCGAACTTGCGATTGACTCTGCGAGAATATCCACAGAATCCCCAGCCGTTCGGCGTCCCCGTAGGTACATGTATTCAGTTACGGGCAGACATGTATATATACGTACCGTACGCATCTGTATCGTTTCTGAATTCAGAGCCTAATTGCTTAGCAGTTGGACAGGGCAGCGGTAGCCGACGACGACCAGAGAGGTGTAGAGACACAAAGTCGAGAATTTGTAGATGCAAACGTTATCCAATTTGCAATTCGTTTTGGTGGAAACCAAAACGTGCGGAATTCAAGTCTTAGGGGTTGGCACGAAAACGATATCTAATTTAACGAGCGGAGTAACTTTATCGACTGGCAATCAGCAAATCATAGTATCACGCAAAAACTAAGATCATAAATTCTGCGTTCCATGGTGACCAGCTAACCAACGGAAGACGTCACCAAATCCAGTTAATCATCGATCCATGATTAAAACGAAGGCCCTCTTGGAAGTCGTATCATCAAGTACATTATTTTTCGTTTCTGAAATTTTGTAGTTAATGGTTAAGGTTGGGAGTACTATAAACTACATGTCCATATGCTTGCCCTTGCCCGTACATGAGAGCACTTCGCAGGACAAAATGAATTGAAGCGTGCGGATCATGTATTGTAATCAGCTCCTCTCTCTAGAAAGAAATTGTATTAGTAGCCCAACTAATTATTAAGGCCAGGCTTATTAGTTATTATAATCACTACTTATAGTGATCAACATGTATCTCGCAGCATAAATAAAACTAAGAATGTTGCATGTCGCAAATTAACAAAAGCGTCGACACCCACCCAACTCAGCAACTCTATACCTTGAAACAGAGACCTGAATTTGATCAACACGAAATCAACCACACAGATTTGGCCACTTTTTTTTTTCAAAATTGAAACACGTGCTCTCAGAGGCTTAAATTCAAACTTGACAGGTGCCTGGCCCTGGAAATACACATCGAGCGTGTTTCCCTGTTGTTTCCTCAGACCAAAACGTGAAAAACAAGGAGAACAACAGTGACTGACACCATCCCCTTAATCAATGCGTAATTAGTCTCAGGACCTAATTGAAAAGATACTGACGCTTGCCCTAAAAAAAAAAGATACTGACGCCAAAACCGGTGGTACCTTTCATATCAGTTCGGGTTGTGCGCACTGCAACTGACGCTAATTGTTTTTCAATGTTACGCTACGGAAGATTTCAAGAGTGACTTGTTCGATCAAACTCCCGTCTGATCAATCGCCGCAATCATTGGACTAAGAAAATGGAGAGCAACAAGACAGCAAGGCTAGCTCCCGAAGCTAGGAGGAGCAACGCAGAGAATTCTACTAATTAAATGATGATGCAGACCGATCTACAGCACCTTCTGATAATGTCTCTAGCCTGTCACCTATGGCTGATACAAACATTGATACCATACATTTACCTAAACTAAAATGATGTGCCGTTGGTTCAAATCTGAATTCCCTTTGGAGTTCTTGACTCTTCCCTGCAATCTAATGTACATATCATAGGGTGAAACAGGTAAGGTAGACCCTTTTTTTCCCCGAGAACATGGGAAATTTTATCGCGCATTTTGTTAAGAACATGGCCAATAATGCAAATATTTTTGTTAATTAAATGCAAGCAACATAGCGGGTTGGAATAGATAAGAATTTTTGAACCTATTGAAATAGATAAGTTGATATAGATGATAAAATGTTTCCAAAAAGTTGAAATAATCAGACAATTCTATCGCACTGTACCCATTGTCATGTTTCTGCAGATCGAGCTACAATATCTTTTCTTCAGATATGCTATCAAAGCAACAGCACAATGTGTGAACAACAAACATGACCATGACCAGAAGATCCAAGGTGCATCTTCCTCTCTCAAACTGGAACACGACACACCCACCAATCCATTGAGATCAAGTTGACCTTTGAGATGACTCATTGGCTCCAAAATCAAGAACATTTCGCATTTCACCGTCAACTTTTTGGCTTGTGTATAATAAAATCTACAATAAACAATAAGTAGATACAAAGATCAGAGGTCAGAAAAGACATAACTCATGGTTAGTGAAAGCCACATCTTTACCAGCAAAAGTGACCATGCCCTTGTACAATTCATCAAATGCTTCTCCCGTGTCTAATTTGCTAAACATGTCTAGTGTGAAATTCCTTTAAAAATCAACAATAGAAAATATTACAATAATCACTGATACGACACGAAGACCAACTATTATACGTGTAGCATTGACTTATCATAGCAATTTCGCTCCATGAAGACTGCGTATATTAATTCCCAAGCAACACCATGTTTCTGCTTTAACAATAGGGAAAGTATTTAACCCCTATTGTTAGAAAATCAGCAGAGCAATATGTGAATGTTAGCAAAAGATCCTGGTGCATCATCCTCTTCAAACTTGAATTTGACACACACCTAGCTACCGGTCCATATAATTGGCATTTGCAATGACTCGGTGGCTTCACAAGGAAGCACATTTCACATTTCTAGTCCAACCTTTTTGAGGTGTAATAAGTTGTATAGTCGGCACTAAACAACAAGATAAGAGGATCTGGTTCAGCAGGACATAAAGTCATGTTTAGTGGAAGCCACAGCTTTCGCAACATAAGTACTAGACGTTTCTTATATACCTACTAGACGTTTCTTATATTATCTACTTTACTAAGTATTTCCTTGGTGTGTGGATGATACTTGTATTCAGTTGATCGATCTTCACGATAGTCCTGACACATGTTCGCCCAACTGTATCGTCATAGCAGTTTTGGTTCCTGGAAGATTCGCTTCGGCTATTCCAAATTTGAAATATATATGATCACGCATTCACGCAAGCATACATGCCAACACTTTTTCTTCATTTTGAAAAGAATAATGGGAATGATTCACCTCTCGCCTTCAAAATTCAAGAAGTTTGCCAGTTTCCCACATACGTAATACTCTAATGTGATATATTAGCAATGTCAAAATTTGTGGTGGTCCCATATATATCCCACCTCATGTATTAGACACGCATGTTGGTTTAGTTTGGTTCAGACCCTGCTGACATCCTCGCTCGATGGATCTAAACAGAGCCTACGAACATACTAGCGATGAGCTTGGATCATTTCTAAAAAATAAATAGGCCACTTTTGGAATAATGCTTTTTTCCGAAAATGTATAACTGAATGGCTATTTTTTTTTCTAAAAAATGTCTAACTGATCCTTTTGGTTGAAAGCTCAAATTCGTCCCTCAACTGTCAAGATGTCCAATTTAGTCCATGAACTTTGGTTAGTAGGTTCAATTTCGTTCCTCGAGACTGGTTTGAACCGGGTAAGCAAAGTTTAAAGACTAAATTTGACCTTTTGATAGTTGAGGAAAGAATTTTTGAGCTTTAGGTGATAGTTGAGGGATGAAGTTGAGTATTATGCCTTAATCTTTTTAATTGTTAGTCAGGGATCTCTTTCTTCGTCCCTTTCCAAATTGGGATATATTCAGCCACAGCTAACAGCTGTTATACCGTCATAGCAGTTGGAATTTGGCAAACCATCCAAAGAGCATATAGCGCCACGACAATTGACACACGTGCATGTCAATGCGACATCAGTTTGAAAGACACAACCACAAAAAGGATTATGCTACCACCAGTCACGGTATATTCCACCAAAGGGGGTAGCCATGTTCATAGGGCAGGAACTAGACCTGAATTCTAGATTGCAACATGCTTGGAAGAAATCGTCTAGATGAGTATTTTTCTTTTCTTTTACTGCAACTGTGTCAAGAGTTGAATGGATCAAACTAAAAGTGAAGCTGGTCAATAAGGCAGGCAACCATATCCTAGTACACACCTACAATTGTTTAGCAGTTTGTGCAGGTTACTTGCTACAGAGCCACTCACCAGCTGAATATTCAGATACATGCACGCGTATGCAAACTGCCGCATATTAAACTAGTGTCAATGATCCCAGAGTTTTTAAGTGCATTATACTGTCAGTACCGACCTTCCCCAGATGTTGCTGCTGTTGGTTCAGGCAAAGCTGTGTTTGACACTTGGACGCCTCGTGAAGGATAAAATACAGAGAGATGATCGGCAGTTTTTTAGTCCGCCGCGCCAAGGTAACATGGCTTGTATGACTGAATCAATCTATGACAGTGGATAATGCTAGAAAATAAACTGTATCAGGAAGCATATGTCAGCAGGTAGTTGTTGTGAGTACCACACGCAAAGCTGACGCAAGAGTAACAGGACACACCGGTGCGGTGCATGATGAATATACATGATATCGATTGAACAGTGCTGCATGGCGGCAGATATATGGATAGCGATCGATCATATGGAACGAATGTTACCTTTGATTTGCAGCTACACATGAGGACAGAAGGTGTCTGCCCAAAAGCGGTTCATGTGCTCATCTTGCACGAGCAGCTCCTGTGTGTGATCTGTCGGCGTGGTCGGCATCTGCCGCTGCCTAGAATTCTTCTGCCTAGGATGCTGCACACTTGAGTATGCAAATATGGTTACGTGTCTCTCTCACGCGATGCTCCATCTGCCCCTCGAGTCCGCGTAACGCCATGTTACTTGAACTTTGCCAGGAAGGGAAGAGATAAAGATAGGCGCCCCGATCAGCTGCCACTTGCCACATTGGCATCGGCATGCTTAGCCTTTCCTGCCTTGGTTGCGGCGTCAGCCTCACGGGCACAGTTACGGTGGAGAGTGACACGTCGGCGAGCTGGCTGCCACATCTGCTGGGCATCTGCCCAAAAGCGGTTCATGTGCTCATCTTGCACGAGCAGCTCCTGTGTGTGATCTGTCGGCGTGGTCGGCATCTGCCGCTGCCTAGAATTCTTCTGCCTAGGATGCTGCACACTTGAGTATGCAAATATGGTTACGTGTCTCTCTCACGCGATGCTCCATCTGCCCCTCGAGTCCGCGTAACGCCATGTTACTTGAACTTTGCCAGGAAGGGAAGAGATAAAGATAGGCGCCCCGATCAGCTGCCACTTGCCACATTGGCATCGGCATGCTTAGCCTTTCCTGCCTTGGTTGCGGCGTCAGCCTCACAGACACAGTTATGATCGATAGAGAGTGACACGTCGGCCAGCTAGCTGCCACATCTGCTGGTCATTGTCATGCTTGGTGGCCTCTCTGCTTAATTCGGAACGTGATATGGTTTTTCAACAATGATACGGAAGATCATTAAACCTTTTTGCACTAGAATTCAAGCTACGTGTTAGAGCAACTCATCGATCCTAGGTTAAACAAGCTAGCATGTCCATGAACAATCGCTGTAACGGAGAACGGTGTAGTACAGAAATTGGGAGTGGTCCTGAGCCTGTCGGCCTGTCCCCTCTGCTGGCTAGAAAAGACTAGGCAGCAGGCAGGCACTTGCTGTTGTGGCATGTCTGCAGCTTAGAATAGCTTGCATGATCTCCCAGCAGACGAACATGCTCCGTCGATAGACGCCAAACGACGAAGGAAATCGAGCTGACTGTGATGTGGTTTCCATCGGTATGGGCTCTCGATGCATGGGCCTTTATATGAGTTTCGTGTCCATGGCCCTATTCTAGGCCCGCCAGCCAGATTGAACTTTTTCTCCAAAGAAGCCCACTCTAGGCTCTGGGCTGACCCGTTTTATACACGTCGTTGTTTTCATTTGTTTTTCTGTTTTCTTTTTTTTTTTTTGGAGATGTGTTTTTCTGTTTTCGAAAGGTCACGGCCTCATTGCAGTGAGCCGATCGTCACATTGCAGTGAGCAGTCGCGTGACGTGCTCGCGTCTCCTTATCCGCCGCCTCCGAGCTGCGGCGGCAATGTCGGGTCGCCGGCCGTGTAGGAGCTGCTGCGGTGGACGGCCTGCGGCGGCTTGAGGAGGCGGGAGTCGGGACGGCGCGCGGCAGCTTGGGAGGCGATCGAGGAACCTGCGTGCTGGGGCTGCGGTCGTTGGCGTCGGCGCGCGGCGGCGGAGGTGGCCAAGAACATGCTGCTACTCGCCACGCAGATGTTCGCCGGACGCCTCGATCGGTGGCCCAAGCGATCGAGCTCGCAGGCGTCGTCATCGATTACGCACTTAGAAAATCAGCAGAGCAATATGTGAATGTGATGCATTTGGCAGCCGCCTCGATCGGCAGATCGGCAGAATGGCATCGCGGGGGGCGGTGCAGACGGTGTGCGGCCAGCCGGCCAGGCGTTCGTTCGGCTCGAGGAAGCAGCGCGGCGCCTCCTCAGCGTCGCGTGCCAGCAGGGGCGCCGTGCTGCTCCTGCACGGCCCGCCGGGCATGGGGAAGACGATGCTCGCCTGCAGGGCCGTGGCGCGCCACACCTGCCTCGGCGGCGTTCCCTCCGCCACACCTCCGGGTTCGATCGACGGCGGCAAGGACGACGGCGTGCGCGTGATCGTTAGCGACACGCGCGGAGACTGTGCACGGCTTCGCGGCGCAGACGCCCGTACAGCTAGCTCAGCTGTTCATCATGGCGTCGTGGCCCCGCGTCTCGGTCTTCGCCGCCGCTGTCCCCGGCTGGGGCTCGCCGGCTCTCCGTCTCGTACTGGGCGCTTGCGACCGACGCGTTCCGGTCCGGGTGACCAAGCTCTCGCCTGATCCGACGCTCGCTCGCCCTCCCGTTGGAGATGCGGTACGTGCCCGGCATTGGCAAACTGGCAAGCTACAGCGCCAATGATCCGTATTGGCAAACCCAACTGGACACCCGCGCGTGGCGAGGCTGGCAGTGACCGTGCGTGCGCGGCCGGGCTCGCCATCGGCTGTGTTCCTCACTCTGCCCCCGCCCACTGGCCAGTCTGTTCACAGGCAGCGAGGACGGAGCCGAGGTCGTGCGCGCCGCGCTGCTGGCGCTGGCCAGTCCTCGCCTTCGTGATGAGCCAGGGAGCTGCTATATGTACATAAGGTTGAGTACATTACTATTATTACGAAGTTCTTGGAGCGGCTCCCCCTGGCCCCCGCGTCGTCCCCGAGCGGGCGACTCGGGCGGCGACTCCCGCAACCCTAGCCCACCGCCACCATCCCCATCCTCCACAGCCGCGCCGCCGCCTGAGCGAGGTGCCGGCATCTTCCGTCTTGCGCGAGCGGCCGGAGTCATGGCGTCGGCGTCGTCGCGCGTCCATGGCTGTCGAGGCCAGATCCTGGGCCGGCACGACCGGATCTGCGGCCTCCATGGCCAGATCCGGCGACCACGGCGGCACGTGAGGCTGCAGCGGCGCGACGGCTCGCACGCGCGCCCACTGCCCGTGGAGACCTCGTGGCGACAACGCCCGACGCGGCGGCGGCCTGGCGACGACGGCGTCCTTCGCCGTGGTGGCGGGCTGGTGACGGGGAGCCACCCCGATCCGGCGCCCATGGGTCAGATCCAGACCTCCGACCCCGTTTTCATCACCGAGCTCACTCACGGCGACCTGCTGGTGATGTTCTCTCGCCATTGCTTCCAAATGCCTTCGGGTGACGGTGACGGCGCTTGGCCATGGTGGTCAGGCCCGTCGCTTCCACCCCGGTGCGGCTGGGGGGGGGCGCGCGACCATGGTGGCCGGGCGTCCCGCCGCGTTGCCCATGGTGGCCGCGGCCACAAGGTGAGGACGGAGGTGGAGCATTTCGCCTACCTCTGGGTTCGGAGCTGGTGTGCACGGTGGCTGGGCTCGCAGCTAGCGGCGGCGACGTTCGTCGTCGGCCAGGAGCTGGGGCTCATATGTCCGCCACGCCTCACACCCCCTACGACCCAGGTGTGATCCGGTCACCCTGTGCTCCCACGCGCTGTTTGATGCGCCCTGCGGTGGGTGGCCGGGCCACAAGGACGTCGGCTTCGGGCAGCCGCTCTTGCCTGGGTCGTCCGTCTTCGTCTCACGCCGGCGTGGCTTATGTGCTCGGGGGGCAAGTTGATGTCGCGCCTTGTTGCCCGTGCGAGCTGCTAAGAGCTCAAGCAGTATGGTGTGATGGCTTTGCCCCGTCCAATGATGTTTGTGGGTTCGCCTGCTTGTAAGGTAATATGCCATGGATGGATGACGACTTCTGTGCAGCGAAGGCATTAGTTCGGCAGAGGACAATGGCGAAAGCTTGAACGACGTCGCCTGCGGGTGTCGTTTCCTCCTTGGAGGCGTCCTGATGTGCCTCCCCGGACTTGTGTCATGGATTTGTCAGGTGAAAACCCAGCCTAGTTCTTGGGCCGGCGGTGGTGGCGCTGTGGCGTCATGTCCTTGCTGAAGGCATCGTCGAAAATCCTCACTGCGTTGTGATCTATGGTTAGGCTACCTTATGCCTTCATGCATGGGTGTACTGTTGTTTTTGTGGTTACGCCACAATTTACCTTAGTGCTAGTGTCTTCTGTTTTTCTTATTCGTGGTTATGCCACAATCAAGCCCCTTGTGCTGGGGCTGGTTGGTTCAGACCTAGTGTAGCTAGGTAGTTATCACGGTTTTTGCTCGGTTTTCTCAAATTAACCGAGCGGTGTAGGGTTTTCATCTTGTTTCTCTAAAAAACGAGGCCGTTGATCTGTGTTCTGCCACACTTTGAATATAATTCAGGTGGGGATGCTCCCCCATTGACATTCAAAAAAACATTACTATTATTATTAGTATCTGCTATATGTACATGGCAGGTGCAGCTCAACAATCTTCCACCACTACTATCTAGTAGCGCTGGAACTTCCAGCTTGTACACAGCACACGCGCGGCCGCTAGGAGGAGAGCAGCAGCACAGAACAAACCAGCTGGGCATGCTTCAGCTTTGCCTTCTCAGTTGAGGTGATCCTTTGGACCACCCCTCTGATCATGCCCTTATTCAAATTAACATACTAGTACCTCTACCAGGTAGTATATGTATGTACATGGAACGCATGAATTTCACGAGAAACTCATGTGGCAATTCTGTGACTTCACGAGCTCAATCGTCGCCCTTCACGCGCGCGCGCGCTAACCAGAGACATGGCGACGCGACGCCGACCGGAGGAGTGGCGAAACCAGGCTGCCCCTCGCCGGC
>LAPY01000186.1:9710-26966 GCA_000970635.1 Eragrostis tef
GTCCCTTCCGGCCGGCCGGGAGGATGGCGGCGGCGTCGAGGGAGCGGATCAGGTGAGGGTTACCAGCTCTGTTTTTTCCTCCTTACATGTGGCGTAGAATCGGATAGATTAGTGCTGATTCCGTGGGCTGGTCTGGTTTACGTGTGCCAGGCAAAGCAAATGGATAAAAACCTTTACATACTGTAATGATCGGTGAACTTTTTTGAGACCCAATTTTGTTTAGTTCTAGTCTCATTTTGCTTACATTTACAAATTTTTCATGCAAATTCATAGCAAACTTTTGTTTGTGTTCGTTGCCCTTTGGTGTCTTCACGTTCTCTGGCATGTCGACACTGTCTGTCCTTCACATGAGTTATTGATTTGGCCTCTGTTAATTGATTTGCCTGCTGGTACCAACTTTGACCCCATTGTAGCATTTGCTAGGTGGATAGTGCGGACCTTGTGTAGAGGTGTAATTCTGCCATTCTTGTCCTAGAGTGCTCGACAAGCGTAAGGATATGAAAACTGAGAAGGACTGAGAGTTTTGTATGGTACAATGGCGCAGCATAGGAATTGGATGGAATAGGGTCCATCCAGAGGACTGTTCCGTGCTTGGGTCAGTCAAAAGAAATTAATCCCATTCTTGTAACGTAGCGGCCGCAATGCAGTTTCAGGCCTCAGTTTTATTCTTTTTTATTTTTATGCGCTGGGTTTCTGAAATGGAGTTGTAGTTGGCCTCAGTTTGTCAGCTTGCTTGGTGGAACAAACTTTGACGGTTTGAATCCCAATCTTGGTAGATACTAGATGGCGTGGAGTTTCTGTAGGTGTAATGTTGTGATTTTGTTCTATCATTACTTTGCAAAAATATTAAAATAACCGTGTCTTGAAACTTAAAGCTGCAAAACACAAAGGATCAAGAGTGTCTTACAGATACGGTGGCAAAATAATCAGATTCGTTTCTTTCTTCCATGTGAATTGGAACACAAAGAAGTTGCTATCTTTATCACTTGCTTCTAGTTCTATGATTTTATTTATGTTAAATACCTCCACTTGTCATTTATCATATATTGAGCCTCTCAATGTATTCTTTTTTTCGTTCCTTCATATGCTTTCCAACTTCTTACCAAAATATTGGCACATTGGTCATATCAAGCTCCTTTACCGTTTGACACATGAGACACATTAGGCACAATGCCATGAAAATGCTTCTATTGTTATACTACTAAGTACTAACATGTCTCGATTAGATAAAAAATACTGTAAGAAAGTTGCAAATAATGTGACAGAAGTTAACCACAAGCAAACAACCTTGCCTTTGCACCTACACTTTATCCTTGTTTCATCCAACAAAAAATGTAAACGTTTGACTAATCGTATCTCTTGTTCATTCATGTCCATGTGCCTTTATCAGGCTCATTTTGTATCAGTAGTTTGTCATGTGTGTCCGCTCTACTATATAATAAATGTCTATCCTCCTCCTTATGTCAACCTACTGCACTGGGATCAATGACGAGGCCTCCCCATTTCGGCACACAACCATGCATCTCTGTTGCTGTTAAATATGATGCGGCATCTCTGCTCCAGTTCCATGATCACCAATCACCAAATGTCCTTGTCCTTGGATCACACATAATCATTGTTGTGGTATACTCCCACCGTTCTCTTTTTTATGGCGCCGGTTAGCTTGTCATTAAATCAAATTTGAGCTGACGCATCATGAACAAATGAATGAAGGGAGTATATTAACAAACTTTCTTATCTATGACCAATACTAGACCAAAAGTTTTACAGGGTGATCTATTAGTGTATTTCACTGTCTCAAGCTCTCTGTTCTGCCTCAGCTAGTTTTTATTCGTGTCGGTGACTCGGTGTGTAGCTACAAGTCTACAGTTAAAGTCATAGTATTGTTTATGTTTGCTATGCTTAATGATGGTTACTATATATTATTTGGTATTTGGTTGGTAATATAAATGCATGTTGCATATATGTACAACTCAATGCTATGAACTATTGTCAATGTCCAACGTGGAGCATACAGTCCAGTATATTGCTCGCTACCAATAGACTGGCAAATTCTTTGTTAACTTGGTGTCCACTATCTGCGGGATAATTCTTTGACATTTTTTTTTTCCATCCAAGTTCATGGACTGAAGCGATCTATGAGTAGTACTAGTATGATGCATGGACATGTTGTACTCCCAGATGATTTATGCTAATGTTTTCTTTTTCTAATCTCAGTCACAGGGTTCAGACGGCTTTGGTGTTTGTCTTGCGAATTCATCGATGAAACATCATAAGTTACATGAAGAAAGCCGTCACAGAATACAACCTTTCTCTCCTGCAAGTTATACAAGCTCAGTCAGGGTACACATATTTTTACATTGTTCCTATTAGGATCCTGTTTTCCCGTTCATGTGATTTCTAGATGAATTTTATTTAAACATAGCACCGCTTGATTTAGGATATTGGGATTGGAGCAATGCATCTTAGCAGGCCTTTTCAATTCATTTTATTGATTATACATCTGAAACCTGAAAAAAGCACCAAAAATCATCGGCGTGAACTGAATAGTTTCTTAATTTACAGCTTGGATTAATATTTAAACCCAGTTACTTAGATAAACCAAAAGCATGAGCATGGATGTCATCTCAGCATATTTCCTTTTGGTTGTAGTTCATGAATCCTCTTTGATACAATGAGCAAAATTTCTGATTTACTAAAGGAACTACATCTGTAAAATGCTATGTTTTCAAGGTGTAAGGATCACGAAGCATATTTCCAATTTGTGATGATTTATCTTTGTTTCAGGGTTCTGGTGTGAATCATGCGGTTAGTCCAGCTCATTCTTTGGATTTCAAGGGTAAATTTAGGTCGGCAAGTTCTACCCTTAAAACATCAACTGAACTATTGAAGGTTTTAAATCGAATTTGTAGCCTTGAAGAGCAGCACACTGCTAATTTGTCAGTGGTTAATGGATTGAGGTTGGAGTTACAGCAGGCACAGGCACATATCCAAGAACTTATGCAAGAGAGACGGCAGTACCGCCATGAAGTTTCGTCATTAATGAGGCAACTATCTGAAAACAAAGTTGTTAAGAAAAACAAGGAACACGGAAAGATTGAAGCAGCTGTTCATTCCCTGCAAGGTGAACTAGCAGACGAAAGACGTCTCAGGAGACATTCTGAGGATCTCCACAGAAAATTAAGCAAGGAGGTTTCTGAGATAAAATCAGCGTTTCTCAAGGCAGTCAGGGACCTTGAGAAGGAGAAGCAAGCAAACCACCTCTTAGAAGAGCTTTGTGATCAGTTTGCAATGGGCATCAGGAACTATGAAGATGAAGTCAGGGTGGTAAAGAAAAGGCATGTAAAGAATTATGAACCCAATTTTGATAAATCAGTGCTCCATATCGCCGAAGCTTGGCTCGATGAGCGGGTGCAAATGCAAAATACTGATGTCAAGGAAGAATCATGAATCCTCTTTGATACAATGAGCAAAATTTCTGATTTACTAAAGGAACTACATCTGTAAAATGCTATGTTTTCAAGGTGTAAGGATCACGAAGCATATTTCCAATTTGTGATGATTTATCTTTGTTTCAGGGTTCTGGTGTGAATCATGCGGTTAGTCCAGCTCATTCTTTGGATTTCAAGGGTAAATTTAGGTCGGCAAGTTCTACCCTTAAAACATCAACTGAACTATTGAAGGTTTTAAATCGAATTTGTAGCCTTGAAGAGCAGCACACTGCTAATTTGTCAGTGGTTAATGGATTGAGGTTGGAGTTACAGCAGGCACAGGCACATATCCAAGAACTTATGCAAGAGAGACGGCAGTACCGCCATGAAGTTTCGTCATTAATGAGGCAACTATCTGAAAACAAAGTTGTTAAGAAAAACAAGGAACACGGAAAGATTGAAGCAGCTGTTCATTCCCTGCAAGGTGAACTAGCAGACGAAAGACGTCTCAGGAGACATTCTGAGGATCTCCACAGAAAATTAAGCAAGGAGGTTTCTGAGATAAAATCAGCGTTTCTCAAGGCAGTCAGGGACCTTGAGAAGGAGAAGCAAGCAAACCACCTCTTAGAGGAGCTTTGTGATCAGTTTGCAACGGGCATCAGGAACTACGAAGATGAAGTCAGGGTGGTAAAGCAAAGGCACGTAAAGGATTACGAACCCAATTTTGATAAATCAGTGCTCCATATTGCTGAAGCTTGGCTTGATGCGCGAGTGCAAATGCAAAATACTGATGTCAAGGAAGATCCGGCACAGGAAGCCACAATAACGGGTAGGCTCAGCAGTGAAATACAATCTTTTCTTCTTTCCAAAAGATCAGGTGGATCTAAACATAACGAAAAATACATGAATGATAATTCTATCTTGCGTCGGCAATCCCTTGAGTCTGTCCATTTGAACGGAGCCACCAGTGCTCCTCAGCTTGCTGAAGACGATGACGATGATTCTGTTGCTAGTGATTTGCACTGCTTTGAACTGAACATGCATGGAAATGGCATACGAAACCATAATCACATGGGACCTCACAGAAGTGGCAGAGCTGGCATTGACGTACCAAATAGAAGATCGGAGGATATTCATGGTATAGCTGCTGAAGGTTCACACTTGTCTCGGGCACCAATTCGTTCACATAAAGACAGTGCAAGGTCCAGTAGCAGCAACCTGCAGCACGCAACTAAAATACCAGGACTCGACTCTCACTGCAATGCTGGAGTTACACTAGTTGAAGAGCGGAATGGAATCACAAGCACCTATAATTCTCGAGGATCGCAGAATGACCCATCGAAGGATAACCAAGAGGCTCATGTTACTTGTTTGGGTCAGGAATCTCTTGATCATTACTCTCGAACAAGTTTATTTTGTGAAGGCACCACTTCAGGGGATTTAGGCAATCTTGGCAGTCCAACACGGCAGCTGACCTACCAGTCCACATCATTGGACCCTGAGATATCGGAATTCTCACCGGAGCCACCAATAGGTGTGGTTGGGAACACACTGAAGGAAAAATTACTTCAAGCAAGGCAAGAGGGGCTTCATGCCCGACTGAAGGCTTCAGGGAGTTCCTCAACCAGCAAGAGGAAATAAGAATGCTGCAGACTTGGCACATTCTGGGATTTGATGCCCGCATGAAGGAATCAAGCTCACCGGAGCCACCAATAGGTGTGGTGGGGAGCACATTGAAGGAAAAATTACTTCAAGCAAGGCAAGAGGGGCGTCATGCCCGACTGAAGGCTTCAGGAAGTTCCTCAACCAGCAAGAGGAAACAAGAATGCTGCAGATTTTGCAGATTCTGGGTTGATGCCCGCATGAGCAATCAAGGTGTAATACAGTGAAACTACATCTATGTTATTTCTAATTTCCTTCTGTACATTCCAAGCTGCCCAAACATGTGCATCCAATCAGTGACGTTGTAATTAGTCTGTTAGATGCCCGGCATGCTATAGGCTAATGACTACTCCGATAAGGATTTTGGCTATGACAGTTCTGTCTTGTTATCCTTCCTGCTAATTTGGTTGGTACTCCATTTGAATTGATAGGTCTCCATGCTTCTGAAGTTTCAGGAGTACTCTATGAGTAAGCATGCCTGAACGCTGCAAGAGCCAAGAAGTGCTTTTCGCTTCAGGATTTCCAGAAATGTGCTTTTCCAAAATGTATTGATCTTCTTGAAATGATTTTTACGACTGTCTTAAGCAAGCAGAGATTTTCTTTACAAACTTTTATTATCATTCAAATTTATGTAGGTAATAACATTTTCAGCGCTATTTCTTTTTTCTAGAAGGGTATTTCGGTGATGCATTGGAACTACTGACTTTCTAGACGTATAAGAAGTCTATCAGCACTTGGTCACTTCGTAATTTCGCATCAAATTGCTTGATTGCTCGGTCTTCCACCCATGGAGTTTGACTATTGATTCTTGGTCGCAATAACAATTACCACCTACATACTCAAATACACGGCATCTTGAGTATGGACGGAGTACGAGTGCAGATCTACTATATTTTTGTCAAGTTAGCGTTTGGATTAGCCTAAACTGACACTCCAAACAATTTTGAATTTGCCAAATTGACACCCAAACGGTTATTTCAGGTGACCAACATTGAAAAAAAAAAGTAAAAAGAAAAATAATTTCGTGTACAAAGGCATGTGTCAAAAAAATCAAGATGTCATCCTCGATAGTCATATTCTAGTGAAAGTAAATGTTTCGGTATCAAGTTAGCTAAGCCACATGTCTGGAGTCCCAAAAAGAGTAAAAATCATTGTCACCTAATAGTAGAAAACCATGTTTTTTAGTTGCAATGTCAATAGCGTACGAGTGCTGCCTCTACTTATTGCCACTGACATTGCTGTAACCCATATATACAAAGTTAGTGGTGAATTGTTTTTAATAAAAACATGAGTTAATTGGTGTATGGCATTTATTATCATTGTCTAATTTCTCGAATAGCGCCATATGCGTGTGATGGTAGCGGAGGATTATTTTCCTTAAAAGTTCTATGTCCCTGCTAATATGCATGGTCAATAATTCATATAAATATGAGTTGTGATGAGTAATTTCATTTCAATATTGGAATAAAGTAGCTCCACCAATCTGTCATTAAAGTATACAGATCTACACATGATTTTTATGTTTTGAAACTAACTTTTTAAATACGAATAAATTTAATTATAGTATTAAAATAGGGACAGTACATAGTAAATAAGATAAATTAAACCGAATGAAAATGCTGAGTATTCGCAAACATGTCATGCAAAGGCCCTCACCCAACTGTCAAGCACGCTTTCCATGCCGCTATCGCAGCAACGCCATGACCAAAGCGTTTGAAGCCCATTTCCCGTTTTACCCCTTCCACTCCTCCCCTATTATAACCACGTCCCTTCCCTCTTCCTTCTTTCCCTCCCGGCCATTGCTCTCCTCTCGCCCACTCGATCCCTCCGCCGGCTAGGGTTACGGTCACCGCCTTCCCCGGCTCCTCCCTTTGCTTCGTCGAAGGAGGAGGGTGGTTGGCTGGTGCACGTCTGCGGCGGCGGAGATGGACCCAGACTTCTCTCCCGGGGGCGGGGGCCCCAGCTTCGAGTTCGCATTCAACGAGGTCAACTTCTCCGACCGGGAACTGCGGATCGAGGTCGTTGCCGGTGACGACACGCCGGGGTCGAGCGAGGATGGCGGTGGCGGGGGCCTCGCCGACTGGGCGCGCCACCGCAAGCGCCGCCGCGAGGAGCTCCGCAAGGAGAAAGGTGCGTAGAGATATTCTGGCTCTACATGTGGTGTTTAGATGGATGTATGTCTTCCTTTGTGATCGTTCGATTTTTGTATAGAAAATTCGGATTTTAAGGCGATTAGGATGTCGATTTGGGGGGATTTCGTTCCCATTTTGGCATACTGAATATTGTGTCCCATTTAGGCCGGATTAATCGCATGGAAACTGTGAATGATGGAGGGGAATTGTTCAATTTTGGGGTGCCGTGGTTTTCTTGACCGAGTCATCTAACCTAGGAATACGTCATTGGCTTAACGACGGGCAACCGTATATTTACATGAAAAAAATCATATCACTTTGAAATTTTCTTCTATCCAATGTAGAATGCACATTCCATAACATTTTAATAGAGATCTACACATGATTTTTATGTTTTGAAACTAACTTTTTAAATACGAATAAATTTAATTATAGTATTAAAATAGGGACAGTACATAGTAAATAAGATAAATTAAACCGAATGAAAATGCTGAGTATTCGCAAACATGTCATGCAAAGGCCCTCACCCAACTGTCAAGCACGCTTTCCATGCCGCTATCGCAGCAACGCCATGACCAAAGCGTTTGAAGCCCATTTCCCGTTTTACCCCTTCCACTCCTCCCCTATTATAACCACGTCCCTTCCCTCTTCCTTCTTTCCCTCCCGGCCATTGCTCTCCTCTCGCCCACTCGATCCCTCCGCCGGCTAGGGTTACGGTCACCGCCTTCCCCGGCTCCTCCCTTTGCTTCGTCGAAGGAGGAGGGTGGTTGGCTGGTGCACGTCTGCGGCGGCGGAGATGGACCCAGACTTCTCTCCCGGGGGCGGGGGCCCCAGCTTCGAGTTCGCATTCAACGAGGTCAACTTCTCCGACCGGGAACTGCGGATCGAGGTCGTTGCCGGTGACGACACGCCGGGGTCGAGCGAGGATGGCGGTGGCGGGGGCCTCGCCGACTGGGCGCGCCACCGCAAGCGCCGCCGCGAGGAGCTCCGCAAGGAGAAAGGTGCGTAGAGATATTCTGGCTCTACATGTGGTGTTTAGATGGATGTATGTCTTCCTTTGTGATCGTTCGATTTTTGTATAGAAAATTCGGATTTTAAGGCGATTAGGATGTCGATTTGGGGGGATTTCGTTCCCATTTTGGCATACTGAATATTGTGTCCCATTTAGGCCGGATTAATCGCATGGAAACTGTGAATGATGGAGGGGAATTGTTCAATTTTGGGGTGCCGTGGTTTTCTTGACCGAGTCATCTAACCTAGGAATACGTCATTGGCTTAACGACGGGCAACCGTATATTTACATGAAAAAAATCATATCACTTTGAAATTTTCTTCTATCCAATGTAGAATGCACATTCCATAACATTTTAATAGCATATTTGGATGTAGCAATGGGCCTCCAGCCGTTCTAGCTGATAATCTTCTGCGCATAAGAGGGGTGCAATTCAGTTTTTTTTTTTAAATAACTTGCCTATGATAGGCATGTACCGTTGACATTGATGCCATGCGGCTAAATTGGACTCAACATTAAGTAGATGTAGGAAGTGTGGTAACTGTGGTCGCATGTGATGTTTAGATGGATGGGTGTGTTTCCATGTGATCGTTCGATTGTTGTGTAGAAAATTCGGATTTTGAGGCGATTAGGATGTCGATTTGGGGGAATTTCATGTCCCATTTTGGGATACTGAATATTGTTTCCCATATAGGCCGAATTAATCGCATGGAAACTGTGAATGATGGAGGGGGGTTGTTCAATTTTGGGTTGCCTTGGTCTACTTGGCCGAGTTATCTAACATAGGAATACGTCATTGGCTTAACGTTGGGCAACCGTATATTTACATGAAAAAATAATCTCAATTTGAAATTTTCTTCCATCCAAAGTAGAATGCACCTTCCATAGCATTTTAATAGCATATTTGGATGTAGCAATGGGCCTCCAGCCGTTCTAGCTGATAATTTTCTGCGCATAAGAGGGGTGCAATTAAAAAAATGAAATAACTTGCTTATGATAGGCATGAACTGTTTATGTTGATGACATGCGACAACATTGGACTCAAACATCACGTGGATGTAGGAAGTGTGGTTCATGCAGCAGATAAGAGCGTCAGGTTGAAGGAACAAAACGATCATTTATCCATAAGATAGCCTTAGACAAGTAGTTATGTGCTTCATAAGGTTTCCTGATGATGGCAAATTGTCCTGCTCAGGCATGCATATCATGACATGTTAGTGAGAATGTACCTGATCTCTAGACATTTAGGCATTGGCCTTCCTTTAGCTTTTTAACTGGAAAACATCCGTACAAGATAACCTGAGAAGAGTAGCTTGTTGCTTGATAAAATACACTGTGGATGGCAATTTTTTTGTTCTGCCGGGGCATGCACATCAAGAGTAGGTTTTCATGAATTATACAATGACATGTAAACATATGATCAGTTGCTTATTTATAGCATCTCCAAGAGCCTTTCTAAAAATCGCTCTCTATATCTTTTTACTCTCCAACAGCTTTTCTATATCTTTTGCGCAGTCTAGAGAGCCATCCTCGCTCTCCATCTTTGGCTAGCTAGAAATCCGGAATAGAGGATATCTATATTTGAATATCCAATTGAAGAGGCTGTTGGAGGGTGTTTCTTTAACAAAATCTCTATTCTTGTAAATTAGGAGAGATATAGAGAGTCTCTTGGAGATGCTCTTAGAAACCTCTCATAAGTTTGCCAAACTTGTGATTATGGATGTATACCATAAAACAAAATTAAACCCAGAGTTAATGTGTGGTTTATACTTTAATAAAGTATAAATCTGTATAAGGTTATAATTTATTGTGTTGCCATGTTCCTGCTTGTGCAATCTTTGAAAAATTGAAATCTTTACAGGATTCTGAATGCCCAAAGTTTTTGACTGCAAGATTGAGGTTCTCAGACTGATGTAACTGGGGTGGCGCTGGGGGTTGTAATATAATAATTCTGGGTATATATGATTCCTGGAAAACAAATCTGTAGTCTTTTGGTGAAAATAATAGTGAGCCTTCTTATCAATCCTGATGCCCACGATTCTTTGTTCTTTCTTTTGCTTCTTCTGATGTTTCTGCACTTAAAGTTGATGCTCTGTTTGTGAAATAGGGTATGGCTCTTATGTAGGATGTATTCAGTACCTTACTGATGGTTGTATACATATGATTGTTTTGTTACGGTAGCACCGTGGTTCTGTTTGTGCTATCTTTTGTTCCATAATATTTTCTGATGTGCTAGTTTATCTTCCGCCATCATGATTGCTGATGAAATGTTATTTTGTGATGGTAAATTTCCATCTGTAGAATCTGCAACACACATGTTGGACCAAACAAATTGCAATGACGATGAAGCAGAAGAGCGTGATGTGTTTGAAGATAACCAAGAAGAACCTGTAGCAATGATAGAAGAATCTCCCCCTGATGTTGGCCAAGATGGTTTGTACAGCTAAAATTTCAATTAATGAAGTTGTTATTAATATATCTATTTCTCCTGTTACGATGGTTAGTGAGGTTGGTCACAGAGCTCTTGCTTTTGCAAAATAATAAAATAATTGTGGGGTTTAGGTTAGATTTAGATGCAAGTAGTATTTTGTTTAAGCACTTCCTTACATTCCTTCCTTTGACTGGGCCATATTACCAGATGTACTTTTAATAACATGCTTGTTTTGTTTAATGATGTGAAAGAGATCAATCTCACATTGTAACGTCGAAAATGCCTGTTTCTTGGCCTAAAGCTGTCTGGTTTCTGGAATTATCATATTCTAGTTTTGACCCTTAACTGAGAACTTAAAAGCGCTGGATGTGCTTATATTGCAAAGCAGCCAAGATTAGTATTTTTTGTATTATTTAGTTGTTATGACTTTATTCATTGTTTCTGATACCATGTCTATCCTTCTTGCATAGAAGAACAAAGATTCATAAGGTGTTTAGTTGTTATGAATCTTTATCTTTTATTTCCTGATACCACATCTGTTCCAAGTATTTTAAAACAGGAAATCTGTGTGCTGTCACTATTTTTGTACCTTTTAATTTCGTTTTCTTATCCCTTTATTCTTCTAACCTTGGTGTCTCGTATTCAGAAGCTGATGATGGACAAAATATTGATTCATCTTGGACTGTGGTGGGTACGCCAGTTTTACGAGTAAAGACGATCTACATCAGTTCAGCAATTCTTGCTGCAAAGAGTCCTTTCTTTTTCAAGGTAATTATGATTGCATCCTGGAACACATTTGTTCTGTACTCCTGTTTCTTCAATGCTTTTTGATTGATTCGATGCATTTTCTTTTAGCTTTTCTCAAATGGCATGAAAGAATCTGATCAGAGACATGCAACCCTTAGAATTACTGACTCAGGTAATGTGACAAACTTAGTGAACTCGAATATGCTACCTCTTCTTGCAATAATTGATTATAATTTGTATTGATTGTTCGCCTCGTTGTTTTTAAATTTACTGGAATGATTATATACGGAAGAGAAGTTTTTTTTCTCTTTGATTGTGAATGGTTATTTCTCTTTCCCTCATTGACTTCACCAACTAAATTGGTACTATCTGTTTTCTGGTCTGTTATAAGTGGTCACGTTAAATGTCACTTACACACTGAAATATATACCATCTATATTTGTTCATTATCCAAGCGAACATTTGACTTATGTGTGTCATCATTGTACTTGAAACAGAGGAAAATGCCCTCATGGAGCTTTTGAGCTTTATGTACAGTGGAAAGTTGACAACTACTGAGCCCACACTTGTTCTGGATATCTTGATGGCGGCTGACAAATTCGAAGTTGTTTCTTGCATGAGGCATTGCAGCCAGTTGCTCACAAGCTTGCCTATGACCACAGAATCTGCTCTACTCTACCTAGAGCTCCCGTGCTCCATTTCGATGGCTGCTGCAGTTCAACCTCTCACAGATGCAGCCAAGGATTTCCTTGCTGTTAAGTACAAGGATTTGACTAAGTGAGTTATATCCACTGGATGGAGACTCGTTATTTTACATTTAGGGATGCTTAACAGAACATTGTTCTCTCAAAATGATTGTAACCATATACTTAAGGCATGGCTTCTCTTGTTTCAGGTTCCACGATGAAGTGATGAACATCCCTCTTGCTGGGATTGAAGCTATCTTGTCAAGTAATGACCTCCAGGTGGCATCTGAAGATACCATCTATGACTTCTTGCTCAGATGGGCCCGTGCACAATACCCAAAATCAGAGGAGAGACGTGAGGTCTTGAGTTCTCGTTTGCTTCCTCTTGTGCGGTTCAGTCATATGACCTGTAGGAAGCTGCGGAAGGTCCTAACATGCACTGATATAGACCATGAGCAAGCAACCAAGTGTGTCACCGAGGCGCTTCTATACAAAGCTGATGCACCACACAGACAACGAGCTCTTGCAGCGGATGCTGCAACCTGTCAGAAATTCGCAGAGCGAGCTTACAAGTACAGGCCTCTGAAAGTTGTCGAGTTTGACCGACCCTACCCACAGTGTATAGCATACTTGGATCTGAAGCGTGAGGAGTGCTCTCGACTCTTTCCGTCAGGCCGGATATACTCGCAAGCATTCCATCTAGCTGGGCAAGGCTTCTTCCTCTCAGCTCACTGTAACATGGAGCAGCAGAGTACGTTCTACTGCTTTGGCCTCTTCTTAGGGATGCAAGAGAAGGGCTCAATGAGTGTTACAGTAGATTACGAGTTTGCTGCAAGGACAAGGCCGTCGGGCGAGTTCGTGAGCAAGTACAAGGGTAACTACACATTCACAGGTGGGAAGGCAGTTGGATATAGGAATCTGTTTCAAATTCCATGGACAGCATTCATGGCCGACGACAGCCTCTTCTTCATCGATGGGATGCTGCATCTAAGAGCTGAGCTGACAATAAAGCAATCCTAGAACGACACAACAGCTGACCGATGTGCCATCCTCAGGCAGAAATTTTTCCGGTCGTGGGTGTTTGTGTGAAAAAATGTCGTGTGCTGCAGATATCTTTCTTCTTTCATTTATGCACATTAATCCTTTTGTTAATAGACAGTTTGGTGATGACAAAGGGCTCAAAAAAGGGCCCTTTGTTCTTTTCACTAGGAAGAAGGTTGTATGATCTCCGTCCTGAAATAGTGAAAAGTTGTTACACCAGCTAAAAAGGATATCTGGTACAAAATTTGAGATCTGAATGCCTCCAGAGTCCAATTGGTTCGCATGTACCACTTGCCAGGGAGCTAGTATATGAGCTCTGCTTTGTTTTCCTGTATTATTCTTCCCCAAAGTAGCGTCGATGTGGTAAGCAGGTTTCCTGAAGCAAATGTGCCATGGGCATACATTTTTCGTTGGCAAGGCCAGCTGCTCGTGTGTTTAGTGAAGGCGTTGTTGCTTGGTAGGAGTAGCTTGTGTTTCGTGTTTGAAACCTGAAACGTACTGTCGGCCAGCGAACATCTTGTAGCTTCTTGGAGCAGGATTTGGAAAAAGTTCCATGTGCCCTTGTTTTCGAAAGGCAATCGTTATTAGAGACAATCCCCTCAGATTGGCCGGGAAGCTTGTTCCAGTTATCCCTCGAACCAATCCGATGCGTGAGCCGACGACGCACCTGCGTAGCGTAGGCGCGTCTCTGGACGAAGAGATACTGCTGCGCTAGCTAGGCGGTCGCCGTCGGTCCTGCGCTGCCACCCACGACGGCCGACGCCTCAACCGCGAGCCAACAGCGAGATGACACCTCACCTGATCCTCCTCCCCCGACGCCGGCGTCGGGTGGCCGGCCGCTGCCACCGTCCCTGTCCCGCCGGATCCTCAATCGGTCCCTCGGCTTCTCTTTGTTCCCTGTCGGTGCACCAGTGTCAAACATCTTCGTCGTACATAAGGAGAATCTTCTAAACAATGGTATTTTGCAGTGGCAAATTGAGTTCAAGGTTTCTAGATTTTTTTTGTGGATTTTCTGCAGCTGATTAGGTGCGCAAACTGAACTGTTTTCGAAACATTATTGGTTGTTGAATAGGCATTGCTAAGCTGTCTGCAATTAGTGTCAACTGGTGCAAATTGCGTGATTGTGTGGCACATCGGCTCTGGAAAAAAAAACAGAAACTGGCAATTACTCGATCATGAGCCTCGGTTCGATGCATGTTCCAATCAACAGCGTCTGTTACTGTATATGTGGTTGCCTTGATTCGCATACTGCTTATTTGTCTTCAAAACTGTACTACTACTACATCGAGACGTTTTGCGCCATACCATTTGTGAATTGTGATCCACATTTTGGCCAAACGAACGAGAAAACACGACAAAGTAAAAGAGATTATTTTTTTTTGCGAAAAGTAAAAATTGGATTCCAAAAGATGCAAGTTTTCATATTCCTTGTTACATATTTATGCATACCGACAAATAAGATCAGTTCTTTTCCTTTTCTTACGTGTGTTAAGGGCCTTAGGTTGGTTTAGTGCGGGGATCCCATAAGAACGAATTAATATGGTGCCCACGCAATATCCATGATGTTGATCTTAAACCAGCATCACTTTTCCAATCAATTCATAGGTCATTTGCGTGGCGCAGCATCACGTATCACACATCCACACTAGAAACGCAGCATTCACATTGGATTGCAGTTAACTATTGCAATAATGTTACATCTTGATGGATACCTCCGTTGAAGGAGCCGTTTCCACTATATACATAAACGAAAAGTATAATAACGAACAACTCAGAATTTCCGAGGTTCCGAGTATTATGAAGAGAAATATTACTAGCCCCTCTTGTCAAATCAGCACGTCATGTTTTATGATCATCATATACCACAATCATTGCTGATTCTTGCGTGTCATCGCCGCCTCCCTCGTTCCTGATTTCTCTCTAAGCCGAACGCAATGTTGTCGCCATGTCAAGGGACTCCATGTGGGAGAATGTGGCCTTGATTTGAGAGGTCACGAACAAAAGCTTCAACTCTTTGTCTGGTTCCTGCCAAAAGGGACATGGCTCCATGATCTCGATCCATCTCAAGATCTGTCTCTTCTTCGCGCTTTTTTTTCCCCCCTTTTCAACATAAACAAACCGTCCTTCGGCCAAGCAGGTGGTTTTATGTATCCACCAAGATGTAACATTATTCATTTTCTAGAGATGTTTATCAGTCCATTTCTGTGTGTGTGTTTTGTTGTTGTGCATGCATGCTGAGAAACTAAACTTCTTATCCAACTCTACTAAAATTTACCAAACTAGCCGCACTGGAGAAGCGCTCGAAGCCCGTCAATGCACTACCACGCAAACTTTGAAGAGATACCAAGTAGGTTTTAAAAGATATGATCGTTCGCCTGTGTTCCGCTCATTTCGGAACTTAAAATTCTTATATTGTTTGGATCCTTGTCGCTGGTGCTAAAGTGCACCTTCATCGCATTGTCTTAACTATACAAAAATTGCCTTATGATAGGACAATGAAACACATTGATTCTATTGGAATCTCTTCTTTGTGAGTAGCCAATGAAGCAAAAAGGGGAAAAGGGAGCAAAATTCTAAACGTGATAGTGTTGCAATGTACAATCAGCAGTGCAGGGTCGTGCCGACAGATCGAGGATCATCTGGTCCTGATATAGGTTAGCTAAGCTCGTGGACCTCACATACTGGAACAAGCTGAGGCTTGCTAAGGATTGAAGCGGAAGATGCCACGGCTGCAAGCAAAGCATGCAGCTCCCGTCTGTCCTGTCAGAGCAACTGATGATCAGAATCAATCACTTCGATCGTAAAAACGTCCAAAAGGGGCAAGAAATCAAGAAAAAGGAAAAGTAACCAATGAGTAATAATCAGGTGAAGCATATGAACGCCATGACCAATGCAAAGTCGATCTAGTCCCTTTCCCCTTTCCAGTAAGGACGATCCATGCAGCGTCTGCCTCACAAAATTACATGTAGGTTTACTAAGATTAGCAATGCCGGCCGGCAGGTCTCGGAACCTAACCATGAGCTATAGTCTATACTATAGACTAGTAATAATCTCCTAGTGCTCCACTCATCAGTTCCGTTTAGTCTAAAAACACGACCGTTGGGGAGTGCGCGCCAACGTGTGGACACGGCGACGCATTTGGAAAAAGGAGACGGTCGTAATCGCAGGATTTGGTTGTGATTAACTTCCGTACATACATAATGGAACGATCCGTTTGTACACGCACTACGTATATAATCCACATGATTATTGCCTGAGCATGCACTGCTTTGCTGAGAGCTCCGTCCCAGCTGCAACGGTCGATCGATACTGATACATCGATCCTGGTTGCGTCCACCACCAAAGCTTATTATACGTGGATGAGCAATTTGCAAATTAAATGTCACAGAGACACGAACAGATATACCGGGGGACCTGGCGGGGCCGCGGGGGGAGACGGCGACAGCGCGCCTGACGATCGACGCGGCCAGGTGATGCGATGGGATGCAACATCTGTTTCTTCTGCTCGGCATCGATCATCAGTCTTAACTCTCTTTTCTTTCGTTTTTTTCTTATTGATTGATGATCTCCGACATCGATCGATCATCTTCAGTTCAACTCACCTTTGTTCGATCGGGGGGCGAGTCTACGTGGCTACAAGCTCAAAAAACAAGTCCAGAAAACAAAACAATTGGATGCCCATATGTGTCTCTGCGACCCGGCCCCACCGGTCAGCGTCTATATGTTCCGCCGACACGAGCGCTCCCATTCTAGCCAGGCAGGCAGCCGCTTCTGCCAAATTAAAGCTCGCCATTCCCGCTACATACATGGAGGACAGTACTGGGCTTGCTACTTCCGTGGTGGTAGTACCTCACTGACCAACCCCCGGCCTTTCCTTTTCCTCACCTCCATTACGATACCACTATAAGTAGCCGCAGCTAATCAGTCAGCAGCAACTAGTCCGTCCACCGCGCGATCACCAATTCGCCAGAGCGCCCGCGCACCAAGAACCTCGCGTTCCTCTCTGTGTTCGCGCGCGCGCGGCCATGTCCGGCAAGCCGCCTCTGCCGCCGAAGCAGAAGCCGCCCGCGGCCATGACGACGCCGAGGCCACCGACGGCGCCGCCGCCGTTCAA
>LAPY01000186.1:50926-65633 GCA_000970635.1 Eragrostis tef
GGTTTGCCAAACCGGAAGTTCCGGTTTTGGCAGTTTTAGTTTCCGCTGCAGTTTTGATTTGCTTAATTTTGTTAATCGCCTATTCACCCCACCCCCCCTCTAGGCGACATCAAGGGACTTTCAATCATGTAGTAAAGTGATTTCATAGCAAAAATCATGGAACTATGCTCTAATCTAATGCATATATTTTTGGTTTTCTCGTGGTTGTAATGGAATTTACAAATTTTTATCGCATGATTTCGTGCTATTATTGTGGTTCGAATGCAAATATATTCTGCTACTTAAGAAAAAATTATTTTTTGCCACTTGAGGAACACATAGTTCGAGATTCAGATCGAATGTTTTTTGTTTGTCTCGCATACTTGTGATGGTACTATAGATCAGGGTTCAATGACCATGCATTCTGGTGAATGCATCTTTATCTACTTAGTGATTTGGCTCTTCACAGTATGACTGTTTTTGTCTCTTGTATTGCTGGAGAAGATGGTACTCGACTGTCACTCCAGCATTTACTGGTTTACAGTTTGCTGGTTTGGCTCGTTTGTTAAAGAGTGAATTGCACAAAACTACAACTTTAGTGAATCCTGTTCTGAAGTGGTTGCGGGTCGCACCTGTCAGCCTCAATACGATGTGGAGGGGAAGGCTCAGACCAGGCCAACTTGGGCCGGCCCATATAGAATCGGCCAATTCAGGCTTATACCACCGGAGTCACGCACGGAGTGAACAAATGGATGGCTAATGTCACGTTAATGCTTTCCTTTTACGTCACCTAGTAACGAGTCATGGATGTGAAACAAAATATACACAAATGAAACAGATACTGACACACTTCTGCTCCCCATACAGCCTAACCATCTCGCACACATCAAAATCGGTCTCTAATGGCACCAGATTGCCCATCCCAGGCGCAACATCATCTCTCTTCTTGTAGTACATGTAATCATTGCCACGATAGCCTAATTTGTTTGCCAAACTTAACAGATTGAAGAAACAAATGAAGTCCTTGTCCATTTTCCTCACGACACATGCATCTGCGTCATCACAGTACACTTTGAACGTCCACAAATCATCCACGGACCTACCAAAAGCCAACACGGAAACCAATCAAAGATTCGTAATTTCTCATCAAACCCTAACTTAATTTCAAAAGCAAAAAATCCCCGGCGTAATGTGACTCACCCGGATGGAGGCTTTTGAGTCCCAGCCGAATCGCTCAGTCCACTGCTCATCACGATGCCTCCGTCCTCGTCACGATCGCCCGCGAGTTCGCCACCACCCCCGCCTCCGCCTACTGTATCGGCTACATCAGCCATCGGTCACTCCTATCAAGTCGCGTGCGATGGAAGGAGACGAGAACTCCGGGAAAAAGGCACTGCCTGTATATGGGCCGGCCCATATTGGCCTCAGCCTTTTCTGGTGGACAACGGAACGGCTGCCACAGATCGTATTGAGGCTTATCTCAAAAAAAAAAAAGAGATCGTATTGAGGCTGACAGGTGGGACCCGCGACCACTCCAGAACGGGATTCACTAAAGTTGTAGTTTTGTGAAACGTGTTCTAAAAGTTGTAGTTTTGTGAAATAAGGGTCCAAATAGTTGTAGTTTTGTGCAATTCACTCTTTGTTAAACTTACACCTTTGAATTGTTTGGATGCCCACCTGTACCTTTCATACTTTCCTTGTATCCATGTTCTCCTGATAACGTTAATTAGGCTGTTTGGCAGGCTGCAGCTGCAGAAAAATAACTGCGAACACTGTAGCTGCTGCAGAAGAAATAACTGAAACACTGTAGCTGCTGCAAAAAAGCCGCTGCAAAGCAGCCAGGCGAACACTGTAAATGTTGTATATGTTTGGGTCAGAGTTTATATATTGCATGTTATTTGGGTCTCCGACTCCGACTGAAGCAATATTGCACCTGTAACATTTCATATCATCTGTGATTGTGTTTGGGTCCCTTTGTGATGTTAATGCTGCATATTATGGTCAGACCTATCTATTACTCGTGGAAATGGGGTGTTGTATTCTACTTTTGTATACAACTCTTTGGGCGTTTTTCTTTCGCTGGTACTTATGAATTGATTTTCGTCAGCTTTGATTGTTCCTTTTTTTTATGACTACAGTAGTATATAAAAGAAAACGGAAAACCAGGTGTAAGATAGGCGTTCCAAGGCAGAGTGGAATAGTACAGCACTGCTACAAGCAGTTCACACGCCACGTTTGCTAGGTGCATTGGCAACCACACAGTTAGGGCTCGTTTGGACTGGAGAAAATTTTTTTCTTTTCCTGCGTTTTAAAGAAGCCTTTAAAGTGGAGCACCGCATTGAAGCAGCTCGGCTGACTGGGCGCAAGCTAGTTGGTTCCTAGCCTGCCAGTGCCAGGCTCTGCTAGCCACCGGAGGAGACGAGATCGCCCGGCGCGGTCACTGAGGCTGCTGTAGGTTCAGGGCAGGACTCCGGCGTGCCACGCCGTCTGCCGGCCGTGGCGCTGCATTGCCGCACACAAGGCCCGCCATGACCCGCTCGTCGCCTTCGGCTACAGCGCGTATAGCCAGAGCACCCTTTGCGACATCACAGACCTCTCAGGGCGCGTCCATCCTCAAACAGGTCCTTGTCCGTACGCCTCAACTTCATCTGCGCTTCGAATTCGAGGACCTTCCGATTGCTCAACCTCTCCTCAGGAGCCGTATAAACCTACCTGAGGAATTGATAGAAGAACATGCAGCAGAAGAACAGCAGAGTGCCTCCTGTTTCTATGTTGATGCTGCTTTCGTCTTCTTGACGGTCTTGGCTTGTCGATGATGTTTAGCTTTTGCCAACCAAACCAATTCCATCTTGTTAGGTCGATTGTATAACGTCTGCTGGCTGTTGGTATGTGGTGAGAGAAGCGAGTGTTCATTCCCGGACATGAGGGGTTCAAAAGCCAGGAGCTATGCTTAGAGGTCAGAACTGCTGATCTTTCTCTTGGTCCAGATCCTTGGGCATGGTCTGCGATCCCACCTCCAACGTTGGAAGACGTTTCCTCTGCCAGGAACAGCTCCCTGCACCTCCTTCCATGGAGAGAGAGAGAGAGAGATGGCCGGCATCGAGCTGGGCTGGCACGCCGCCGGCGTCGTCGTCTCTCTCCTGACGTGATGGCCGTGCAATCTTATATGCTCGCGTCGCGCGCGTGGCGAGTTTCACAAAGGAATCTCCGGGCGCGCGGCTTGCCGATCCAGCGCTGCTGATTGCTGCCGGCCGGTGCAAGCAGAGCTCGATGGTCGGCGAGTTTGCCAATGTGTGGACTGTGGACGCGCCGTGGTTCTGGAGGCAGCGTGCAAAAGGAACGAAGGCGACGGCGAAAGTGTGCCAGCCTGGCGAGGCCCACCCAGCGTCACGGCGCAAGCAAGCAGACGGCGGACGCCCAGACGTCGGCGTGGGTCTTGCGTGCCCATGGGTGATGGGACGCTATTCTTTAAAATAATAACGTCCGCGTGGTCGTTGTTTGAAATAACGACCACTCTGGGTTCGCTTTCCGGCGTTGGATCGGGTCCCTGCGGCTCGGATCGGTCGTGGTTGGGTTGTGCCTGGCCTGGGCTCCTCCTCGTCAATCTAATGGGCCGTCAATGTAGTCGGATGGGCCGTTCGGGCTTAGGTTGTGGCCTCGCCGGCCTGTGTACGTGGAATTTGCTCAGGATAAAACCGTCCCGTGAAGAAAAACTCAAAGTCCACCTCTTCCAATTCCCCGGCCGACAACCGCCATCTCCTCCTCGACGAGGTGTACAACCGTCATGGTTCAAAGCTTGGCACTCGGTATGCACTACCCTATGAACTAGAAAGATTTATTATTGAAAAGCAGAATAAGTTGCAGTTAGTCTCTAGAGACATCGAAGACTGGTTACTTGCACCTGACTCAAAATTTCATTTTCCTGGGGTTTGTTCTAACTTGCATCTGGAACTTGGATCCAGCTTTTTGGCAGCTGAACAATAGCTGAGTAAAGGTGCAGTATGGTATCGTGGTGATCCGTCGATCAGTTATCCATATGTAAACTGCGAGCAAACATGGCTTCAGATACGCTTGCAATATGGTGCATTGTACGGACATACATTGATATGCGGGTGGGGAGTCTGATATGATGTGTTTTCTGGAATACCGATTACAATGGTACGAATACAGTATAAATACTGCTATGATCTTCAAACTCCTTTCGAAAAAATAATAGAGAAATCACGCGGGCAAAAATCGTTGGCTGGGCCGTCTGTGTATGGTCTAAGGCCCATAGATCTAATTTGCTCAGCGTGCGAACCGGCCTGCGAGGCAAGAGAGAACGAGCCGCCGCAGTCAGTCCAGTCCAGTGCGGAAGCACGGCGGCGCAAAGCTAACACCTTAGCCACTGGAGAAGACGACCTCGCCCGGCCGCTGCGGCGATCGATCTCGGCTCCGACAGTCCGACTCCACCGCCTTTGCTGGTTAGTGACAAGCTTTCCTCATGGATTTCAGCCATCTTCGGTCCCCAGTCCCGGCACCGCTCGTGCGTTGTAGATGTCGCTCGCAAGCTTCGACGAATGACAACGATTTCCCGCTGTTGTTGCAGTTCCGTCGTCGCGAGCCGGCCATGGAGCACGCAACCCGGAAGCCCCGGCCGGACCCACAGGCCCAGGTCTTCTTCGTGCAACTGCCCGTGCCCCAGGACGCGGGGTACGAGATCCTGCTGCGCCTCTCTGCCAAGGACATCTGCCGCCTCCGCGTCGTCTGCCGGCTGTGGCGCTCCCTCTTCTCCGATCCGCAGTTCATCGCCGCCCACGCCGCCCGCCACCCTAAGCCGCCGCTCGTCGTCGCCGGCTACAACGCAGGGCGCCGAGACGCCGTCCTCTGCGACATCGTGGACCTCTCCGGAAAAGTCGTTAGGGGGGTCCGCGCGGCGGGGGAAGAGTGGGTGACATCCGTGAACGTCGACTTCGTCTGCACTTCCAAAGGCTACAGCAGTTGCATCCGATTGTTCAATATGACCGCGGGAGATGTGTTTGCCTTGCCTCAAGGATTGTCAGAAGAACATGCGGGGGAGCTAGACGTCCTGGATTACATTTCTGTGTCTGCCTTGGGGCATGTTGCCTCGACGGGGGATTACAAGGTGCTTCGAGTGCTCGACAATGATTTCTTTGAGAACCCACATCAGCTTTGTGAGGTTTTGACTCTTGATGGCAGCAGCCATGCTCGGTGGAGGGGCAAGAAGGCCCCTCCAACTCCTGTTTCAATGAGCCGCTTTAAAAGTGTGGTTGTCGACAGTATTGTGTACTTCTTAGGCCAAGATGATCCACTGGTGGAGGACATAGCTTCCTTCGACCTCGAGAGAGAAGAATGGAGGTCGGGTCTCCCGGGACCCCACTATCGACAACTTATTACAAATGAAATCTCGATGGCTGTCTTGAACGGGAGCTTAGTTTTGGTCCATCGCTATCTCTCTTGCTATGTGGACCTATGGTTTCTAGTGGATTTTGAAAGAGGTTTATGGGAAAAGCAGCACAGCATAAGAGCTCTACTCTGTGATTATACAAGTACCATACGTCCGTTGTTGGTGTTAAATGATGGGAGAATAGTGCTTGTTCATGCAGGAAATAAGAGTGGATCGTTGAAAATTTACAATCCAAGGACCAACACGTTTGCAGATGTTGTAGATTTGGGGCTTTCTTTTCCTGCGTTTTGAAGGAGCCTTTAAAGTGGAGCACCGCATTGAAGCAGCTCGGCTGACTGGGCGCAAGCTAGTTGGTTCCTAGCCTGCCAGTGCCAGGCTCTGCTAGCCACCGGAGGAAGACGAGATCGCCCGGCGGTCATTGCGGTTGCTGTAGGTTCAGGGCAGGACTCCGGCGTGCCACGCCGTCTGCCGGCCGTGGCGCTGCATCGCCGCACACAAAGCCCGCCATGACCCGCTCGTCGTCTTCGGCTACAGCACGTATAGCCAGAGCACCCTTTGTGACATCATAGACCTCTCTGCAGGGCGCGTCCTCAAACAGGTCCATGCCCGTGCGCCTCGACTTCATCTGTGCTTCGAACTCGAGGACCTTCCGATTGCTCAACCTCTCCTCAGGAGCCCTGGGTGTGCAACCTACCTGAGGAATTGGCAGAAAAAACACGCAGCAGAAGAACAACAGAACACCTCCCGTTTCTGTGTTGATGCTGCTTTCGGGCAGGCCAAGTCGACAGGGCAGTGCTACAAGGTGCTTCGTCTTCTTGACCGTCACTCCAATGACTGCCAAAGGGGTGCTAAGCTCGCAGGTTGACAACGCTGGCAACCAAACGATCTTGGCTTCTTTCAAGAGCTCCACCATTGGTCCCATTAGCAGAGCATATCGCAGGTCTCTGTCCTGTCAACCAGGAGCTCGAACCTACATTAGTCGTCAAGTCTGGTTTTCTTTTTTCTGGTTTAACGAAGCAGGTGCCAGAAGGATGTACATATCTCTATTCTTTCAGAGTGTGCTTACCTCCATCCTGTTGGCACCGGGCTGCGCAATTTTTATATGCAGGACCGACCTGATGGACAAGTTCCGTTATGATATTTAGCTCGATGCAGATTGCAGACTGCAACGACATTGGATGCCTAGCGTCTTCCAACTTCAACACGATGCAGATTCTCAGCATTGATATGAATGCTTAAGGAAACTGTCGACGATGTTTAATCAGCTTTTGCCAACCAAACCAATTCATCTTGTTAGGTCGATTGCATAACGTCTGCTGGCTGTTGGTATGTGGTGGAGAGTAGAGAGTGTTCATCCCCGGACACAGGGGTTCAGGAGCTATGCTTTAGAGGTCAGAACTGCTGATTTTTTCTCTTGGTCGAGATCCGTGGGCATGGTCTGCGATCCCACGTCCAATGTTCGAAGAGGTTTCCTCTACCAGGAACAGATCCCTGCACCTCATGGCATGGAGAGATGACCGACAGCGAGCAGGGCTCTCGTACCTCGCCGCCGCCAGGTCGTCGTCTCTCTCCTGACGTGACGGCCGTGCAATTTATATGCTCGCGTCTCGCGTGCTGAGAGTTTCACAAGGGAATCTCCGGGCGGCCGGGTTGCCGATCCAGCACTGCTGATTGCTGCCGGTGCGAGCAGAGCTCGGTGGCCGGCGAGTTTGCGAATGTGTGGGCGCGCTGTGGTGCGTGCGTCCACGGCGCATGCAAGCAGCGGCGGCGGGCGCCCAGACGTCCGCGTCGGTCTTGCGGGCCGCTGAGGCTCCACGCCGCATCTTATGCCGTCCGGAACGCAGCGGCGCGGAACGGAGGCAGCGTCCATGCGACGAGCTGGGGTGGACGCTATTTCAAATAGTGACCGGGCGGTCGTTGTTTGGAATAGCGACCACCCCTGGGTTCGCTTTCCGGCGTCGGATCAGGTTCCTGCGGCTCGGATCGGGTTGCGCCTGGCCGTCAAAGTAGTCAGATAGGCCGTTTGGGCTTAGGAAGCGGCCTGTACGTGGAATTCGCTCAGGATAATACGGACCCGTCCGGTGACGAAAAATTCGGTCCATTCTTCACGGGCCGCCATCTCCTCCCGCGCAATCTACTAATCGCCGGAGGAAGACGAGGCGGCGGCGGCGGCGGCGATCTACTTCGCCTTGTGCTCCGCCGCGCCTTCCCGGTATGTACGTTCTCCTTCCTGTAGTTCCGCCATCTCTGGTCTCCCGAATTGTGCCGCCCCCTGCCTCGCTGAACCCAATCGACGAATGCCGATCACTCTCCATTGTTTGTTGTTGCAGATCGAGGCGTACGTCCTTCGCGGCGTTCATGCATGGCGCCCGCAAGATCTCGCTCCAGGCCGGGCTCAGACGCCGCCGTCCCGCTGCCCTCCGACGCGGTGTACGAAGTCCTGCTGCGCGTCCCGGGCCGGGACCTCTGCCGCTTCCGCGTGGTCTGCCGGCCGTGGCGCCGCCTCCTCTCCGACCCGCACTTCATCGCTGCACACGCGGCGCGCAACCCCGAGCCGCTCATCGTCGCCGGCTACAACTCATACTTTCATCCTCAGAACACCCTCTGCGACCTCATCCACATCTCTGGGCGCCTTGTTAAGAGGGTCCACGCCACAAGGGGAGAGCACGAGCGGGTGATATCCGCCGACCACGGTTTCATCTGCACATCGAGAGGGGTCATCAGGAGCGTCCGGTTGCGCAGCCTCGTCAATGGAGGTTTAGTGTGCGCCTTGCCTGACGGATTGGCACGAGAACACAAGGCGTACCAGAGCCGGATCCACGATGCCTCGGCTGCGTTTGGGATGGTTGCCTCAACGGGGGAGTACAAGGTGCTTCGAGTGATTGACAGCAGCTCTTCCCCCGGTACGCCAAAGCAGCTGTACGAAGTCTTCACCCTCGATGGTGGTAGTAGCAGCCATGCTCGGTGGAGGGCCACGAAGGCACCCCCAGAACCTGTTTCGTTGAGGGGATCTTGGAGAAGTGCGGTGATCAATGGGATCGTCTACTTCTTCTCGGGTGTGTTTATTGCGGGTCAAGATAATGCACCGGATCGCGTCGCTTCCTTCGACCTTGAGACAGAGGAGTGGAGGCCGAGTCTCCGAGGACCCCCCTCAGCAGCCGTGTAGAAGCTCCCGCCGTTGCGCTCTATCCTGGTTTTGAAAGAGTCGAGCTCTCAATATGTGCCATGAATGGCCTTTTTAGTTATGGCCAACCGTAATTTGACTCCGCATATGGACCTGTGGTTTCTGATGGACTTCGAAAGGGGAGGTCAAGCAGCACAGCGTACGGATTCGTCCATTCATTATCCAGAACGATGAATACACCGTACGTCCCTTGTTGATGTTAAATGATGGGAGAATAGTATTTGTTTACGTTGGACGTTTGGGGGGAACGCTGAGGATTTACAACCCGAGATCCAGTCTTTCTACAGATGTGACACAGATTGGTTGCTGTTCCGCTCTTGGTGTCTACACAGGAAGCCTATTGAGCTTTGCAAACAGTGCCAGTTAATTAGTAAGGGCTTGCGCCTAGCCTAGCTCCTGTCATCATAAAAATACTGCAATATAGTTTGACCTTTAGACTGAATATATATGCTGCAATGTTCTGTACTTACTGGGGAATAATGGCCATACATCCTGGTTATTGCAATATTCTTTCAGTTCTCGGTCGATTGGCACCAGCATGTTATTGAAGAGCCTTGTCGCTATTGTCAGTTAACCTTTAATTTAGATTGCTTTGGATCATTGCCCTTTACTGATGCATCCCTAATGCATGTATTCTGGATCTGGCCATATAGTTACAAATTCTGCTTCCATTAATTTCTCAATTCGCTAAGGAGATGGTGTTCAAGTCTCACTGTGTCATCTACAATTTTACAGCTCGCTGATTTTGCTCACTGGGCAAATGCCATCGTCATGTCATGTGCACGTTAAGCTTGGTATCATGAAATAGTTGGACAGGTGACCTCCTCTGGAGGCGATATTTTCTTGTAACATTTCAGTCTTTTTATGCATTTTGATCTATACATAGTGGTACAATGCTCCATATTTGGAGTCAGATTTCCTATTCTACACAAATAGTTTTAGGAACTGTTTTATTACTAAAAAAGGTTTATGGTTCATGATTTTTTGTATTCTTTTTCTCTGATCGGTTTTCTTTGTCTAATTTTGATGCTACACAAGGAAGATGCTTTTATTAGTTGTCGGTAGACTGTTGTAGGTTTCTGGCATTAGTTGTTGACATGCATATAATGGTTACTAGGATTGTAATGTCCTGATGCTGCCAAATAGCTGAAATGCTGGATTATGAGGCAACATGATGGTAGCTCCGTATCAAGAAACTTTAAAGTAATCCATAACAATGGAATGGTAGCAACGGTGGAGTAGATATGTGACATGTTTTGATATTTATTATAAATCCCCTGATATGTTCAAAATTGGAGTAGTTAAGTGAAATGCGCACAAACTTGTAAAAGTTCCGTCAAATGATGTTATTTTCTGAAAATCTCAAAGGCAGTAAGGCGTCGAGCTCCATCGTTCTAACTTACTATTACGTTTACCCAGCTCAGACACGTCTTTCGTACTACCTTGCTTCGCTGCACGAATGAAAAGCAGCCTTCTATCAGCGAAGGCGGTTTCCTGTGCCGAACTCATGCTTCTCATCAGCTCGCCAGAGGCGGAAGAGAAGCAGGACGCGAATGGCGCCGCGGCGGCGGGGGAAGCAGGTGCTCGCCAGCCTCTGCGACCTCGTCACCGCCTCCCTGCTCCCGCACCTCGTAAGCCTGCACCTCAGACCACCCGCGCTGGTCTATTGTTACCCTCCTCGCTGCCGCTCTAGGCCTCTAACCCCACTCGCCGCAGGAACCGGGGCCGTCGCCGCTACGGGAGCTCACGCGGGAGGACGAGCGGCGCCTCCTCGTCGTGCTCTCCAGGGTAACCCGCGCATCCGTCCTTCGATCTGATTTGTGTTCCAGGAGGCTCTGGCGTGATGGTTTTGTATCTGGTTGGGGATCGTTTCAGGTAAACAAGGCGATTCGAGGTTGGGACGAGGAGAAGGAGGTGGAGGAGGAGCAAGGATGTGAATCGGATGACCAGGTACTGCTTCGAAATTTGAATTCAATCGATATGCTTTTGCAATTTTACTTGAATTTGTACAGCAGTGGTAGCTTGTATGATGAGGAAGTCACATTGGCCTTGCCACTGGTCAGTGATGACTGTAGCCGGTATTGTAAGTGTGTAACGGTCATGGAGCAGTTGGGAGTTTCAATTGATATTTGATAAATATGCAACCAGCACTGCCATTCCATGTAACAGGGCGCTGACTGATTTGTACCATCTCTTTTGGAACCAAAGAAACTGTGTCACTTGTGTATGAGATCAGTTAGCCCAGGACTGATCATGATGTGAATAAATCTTTTTTTATTTCTGCCACTGGTCGCCAACAATGCAATCCATCCCTATGGCAAAACTTAACTCTGCTGCACGCTTTCAAGCTCTGTCCACATGAGAAAGACCTATTCCATTTCAAAAACAGTAAGACTGAATGACATATAATCTTTCAGTAGCAACCAAAAAAATAGAAGCGTAAATTGACTCTGTTTATTTTTTTTTCTGAGAACACTTCATTCATTGATATTTATCTACTACCAAATGACGTCTGATGTCGTATTACTCTATTCAAACCTGATATTATGATCATTATCACACAAATGAGGAGTTCTTATATTAATTTTTATGTGGAAGAAATATGTCTTTTTATTTTTCTTATTTGAACATGTAGAAATCCCCAGTTGAAAGTCAAGGTTTAAGGATAGCAGGTAAGGTTTTGTCAGTTCTGATTGTAGTTTTGTGTTGATGCTTTCCAACTTTTATTAGATATTCTCTGTTTGTTCACACTTCACATAACTAATGACGTCAGGGAGATTTGACTGATCTGAAGCTTGTTGTAAATCTGGCTTCATACTTTTTTTTTAATAAAAGTTCATGTTTCTTCGTTTGGTTCAGGAAACTGGTTCATGTTCTGGAAAGATTCACAGTTGCTGTTTACCACGTGTACACCATTTAGATGATGGATTTGACTGCTTGAGGAATATGGTCAATGTATTGGTAAATACATTTTATATTCTGTTTTCCTTGCTTTTATGCATCTATTTCCACACATCCGAGTTGTTGGGGCCTCACCACGTCACCATGGCCCTTCTTGACCAGCTTACTGATGGTGAAATGTAGATATGTCACCATGGCCCTTCTTTCTATTGATATGTATATCCAAAGGAATAAAGAAGCACAATGAGCACCACGCTAGACTAACCTACCTAGCAGCGTGCAATTTGTGTTATAGTGCCTCATGCAAAGATTTCAGCATATTGTTATTATTTTTAGCCATAGCGCTAATCTACATTTACTACTTCAGTAGTACTAGATTTGAAAAACTGAGGCAGAAGCGGATGTTTTCGTTGCATTTCTTACCTCTGGGTCTTAATAGGTTCCTAGAAGTAGCAATCCATGGTTAATGTTCTGATGTTTCTCTCTCACACAGAGCTGCTGATAGCATCGTTTGCGTGTACTCTAAACTTCCTTTTTTTCTGGAACATGCAACAAAGGTGTGTATAATTATGTTAAGAAGGAGAAAAGTGGTAAAGAACCCTTATATTTGTGCACATGTCAAAAAATTAAAAATGACCACAGCCTAAGTCAATAATCCAGGTGAGGTTGCCAAGAGGGAAAGGCTCAATCCCCGGCCAATCCGCAAAGACACGCCTCCTCGATTAACTACTTTAACTACTTTCTTGCAGTTACATATCTAGTTCTGTCTTGATATATCATATCTTTCAAATTATCACCACAATTCATGTAAAATCATTGGCTTTTATTATCTTATTTCTGTTGTTCGTATGTGTAAAACTCTACTGCATGGCTAGTAAGTTACTAAAGTTCCATTGTTATCTCATTCTTTTCAGGTTGGCTTCCTTGGTTTCTCTAGTGACTATGTCAAACACTCAGCTAGGAATATTCTTGTTTCCATGTCTATTTCTCTAACTAAATTTGTATGTTTCTCATATTTCCTTCTTTCTTTTCTGGTGGATTCATTTTCTTTTTTACCAAATTAACTTGGTATTCCTTGCCTGATGCTTTGTTCTTAGGATACTTGGAATTGAGTTCATCTGGGCAGCCATACATGCATCATCAACATGTGTTCATAAAGCTTTACCTTCTAAAATGGGCTTAAAAAGTCATGACATTGCTTCCACAAGTGCTAGCATCACAAGCTTCATGGCAGTACTTAAGCTGCGTTCTTGTGTCATCAGCAGGCAAATGATGGCCAGCCTCTTTCAAGTATTACATGCTATTTTAAAGTTCCTTAAACACAATGACAGCGAATTGAAGGGTGACTTCATTTGTCTATCAATACATCATATTCAGAAAATGCCTTGGGAATCTGTTCATCAATTAGATGCTAGAGAACTTGTCAATGATGCCATGGATAGTAAATCTAGCTTCTGTCATAATTTAGGAGAGTCAGGAATTCTGACTGGCAGTCTTCTCCAACTACTGTGCTCTTTGCTTGAGCAAACTTCTCTGGAAGGTACAGATGGACAAGATATGTATGTGAAACTTGTGGATATAATTCCCAAGCTCGCAGCTTTCTTACAAGAGCAACATGATGGTCCCAGAAGTCTTTATCAATACTCCAAGCACAAAATTCTGGTAAATTCAGATATTCTGAGCTCCTCTGCATCACTTGTTAGTTATTACTACTACTTTTTACAGCTACATGAACAGTTTTGACTAGTATGCATATAAACTTCTTTTATCTAAAACAAGTAGCAGCCTAACACTTGTCAGGGACTCAGGATCTCTTTCGGTTTTCAATGCAGATGGTAATGATGCGGCTTAAGCCTTACATGCAGGACTGCTTGCATATTGTTTGTTGGCTGAAATTACTTCGGCAGTACTTTGAAGATCTCCTTCATGAACCCATCTCACAACATACTGTTAAACCAAGTAATTGTTTAGAAGGATCTCCATTTTGGTTGAACATGGTAGGTTTAGTTGAGAATGAGGATAAATCGACTCGGCACTTGCAAAGGCGAGCTATCTATCTGTTCCTTAGTTGTTGCATATGTTTGTCTTGCAACAGAAATGATGGTAGTCTTCAATGCTCATGTAAGGCTGATGATTATTTTTTGGGTCACAAAGTGCAAGGTTGCATTGATCATTGCAACTGTTTTGGATTATCAGAAATTTTGGACTGGTTTCAAAGGTGTTACTTGGACAAGAGTTTTGACTCGGAACCATCAACAGATTGTGCCTTATCCTTTCTGCAATTGTACATAGAGGAGGTATGCATCCTATGAAATGATGGATAGAGCTAAATATATTTGTTTGCTGGTCTGTTGCAATTTGGTTGATTTTATATATGTTGGATATTGTACAGCTGTAGATTTCATGTTCATAAGAAAGATAAAGGCTCACTTTGGTTTTAGGAATTCTGCACATTCATTGTAATATCTTGGTTCACATTTCAGGATGACATGCTATTCAGAATTCTGTTACAGCTTTTGGATTCTCCTCTAATTTCCATGAGAACGTGAGTACCAAGATATAGGTCATCGCTTAAACAGGCAAAAAGTTATCCCTACAATAGATATGGATTTGTAAATTATGTCCTTTTGTCCACACTTGCAGGGATGTAATGGAAGCTACTGAACTGATTGGTGCAAAACTGTTCTCAAGCATTTTCGACCCAGTTCACCTATTCCATCTGTTGCTTTTCCTGGTGAGCCAATCTACATGTTCCCTTCTTTTCTACTAGGTCTGTTTGAAGCACAGTGATTTATGTCAGGCATCATCTTAATATTTAGTTCTTACTCACGCATTTTGAGGTTGAACATATGTGAAAGTTCAGTAGCCTAGATGTAATGCTTGTGTTGAACCATATAGTCTCCTCTCTTTTTTAAACCCAGATCTTACATATTTTTCCGATTATATTAGCATAATATTAAATTTTCATTACTATTAAATTATTCTTCAGCTCGACTATGATCACTTGGTACTTGTTGATTATCTCATATCGAAAGATGTTGGTGTGGATTGTGCTCAGTACCTGTTAAGGTTAGTAGCTTCACTTTTTTTCCCCTGCTTCTTTGTTGATATTCCAGATGGGAAAACAAGTAGCTTGTTTCTATTTTTTTCTTCCTGCTTCTTTATTGATGTTTCAGATGGGGATAAAAAGTATAGGTATCTTCAACAATGTGAACTCGTATAACTTCGTATAATGT
>LAPY01000186.1:92350-105220 GCA_000970635.1 Eragrostis tef
CAGCCGGCCGCGCCCGCCGTCCACGTCCGCGGGGCTCTCGCCCACGACGCCGTTGCGCACGCCGTCCATGGAGGAGGACGAGGAGGAGGAGGAGGACGAGCTGCTCGTGGAGGACATGGAGATGGCCGGCGAGGACGAGCTCCTCTTCCTCAACGGCGACGCCGACTCTGCGTCGCCGCTGTCCTCCCTCTTCGACGCCGTCGACGAGCCTTTCTTGGACTCCCCATGGGCCACTGCCGCCGCCGGCTCCCCCCCCCCCCCCCCGTGTGACAGTGACACATATACTCCTATGTGCCGTTCTTGTAGAGAGAGGAAATCAAGAGAAAGGAAGAGAGAAGAGAAGAGAGCATCTGATCCACCGTCTTAATGTGTAGCAGCAGCGTCATAATACTAGTTCTAGTTTTAGCATTTGGTAGTCCAGTACAGAGCTTGATCCATCAAACCCCCTGCTTCTTTACTGATCCGGAGTTGAGAACATCTCCTTTCTTTTCTGCTCCTTTTTTAGGTTTGTTTGGGACTTGATATCTCTTTCCGTTAGGTGTCTGGTTTTTGCGTTCGTGTATAGAAAGTGGTAGATGAGGAAAGAAGATGGTGTGCTCGGGTGGCTCTTCTTGTTTCTTCCTTTCTCTGCTCAACAACTTTGCTTCCTGCATGTAGCTAGCTATAGCTTCTGTTAATGTAAGCTTCAAGAATCAAGAGAGACAATTTGAGTGGCAATTTTGTTTACTTTTGTTTTCAAGATTGAATTGATATCTCCAGTTATCTACTCCTCCGATCTCGCCTTTTGATTGTTCTTTGCCATTCAGCTGATGGATTTGCTTGTGTGGTGTGGTGTGAATGGTGCCAGGTCAAGGTATTTTAATGTTATCTTTTCTTGGTTTTGTTTCTATCTCCTCTGACTTTTGCGGGAGAGGACAGAGGAGTTTGCCGGCTGTGTTCCCATGGATTCCATGAGAGCTTTGGGAGAGAGGTCAAGGAAAAGTTGGCGATATTGTTAGGACCACCCACAGCCCACTGCCCACATGAATAAACCTACTACCACGTACAGTGTCACACACTAGCATAAGCGAACGAGTGGGTCTCGAATCTAATGATTGAAGATGCGAGCTGAGTGAAATTCCCTGTGATTATTTTAAAATTGTGTAGTACTGATTCTTGCAGCGTTAGTTTTTTTTTCCGGACGTAATCAACTTTCGAGAGTTTAATTGATGTTCTTGCACTTCATTTTACTTTTACGGTCCTTACGAGTCATTGAAATAGAACAATTAAGCATTAGGTGATCAAAGCATATTCCACCTATGCACCATTATCTTTGTTACTGCTTTTTATCCGGTAATGTTCTTGCACTCCATTTTACTTTGATCACTACACATAAATAACTTTTGTTATAATTTTGACGAACTAGTTCTGAGCCCCTGATTCTCGTGATGTTGTGGCATGTAGATAGCAAGAAGCTGATTGCCCCCCCATTATCGTAAGAATCAAAATCAAAAGGAAATGCATTATCCTCTATCTTTAGGAGAAAAGGCACGGTAGAGGAGGTTATAGACAACTTTTTGGAATGTGTATGTTAACAAAAAGTGAGTTACAAAAGGAAAAGCATATTCTTTTGAAAAGAAGTTGCAGCTCCAAAGATAGCAGAACAAGTATATCGTACTTATGGACACCTGAAAAGTTGTTTGCTTCGAGAGCCCAACAACCATAGGAGGAGGAGTATTTGGGAGCTGGGAAAATACTGATGGATTGGTAAACGCGGTACTCTGGCGTAACCGCTTGGAACGATTTTATAAAATTTGCTGGCAGCCGACATCCGTCGAGACGGGAAAAGTAGTCTCCGGCACCGTGTGCGCGTAGTAGGCGTTGTGGAGTGGCGAGACGCCTGCTTTTGGGAGCCCCAAAGGTCAACACGGTTTGGGTTTGGGCGCTTGCCGCTTGCTCGCTCGCCCATGTGGCGCTGGGCTCCATTCAGCCATCCCTGTCCTCTCTCCTCTCGTCTCTGTGCGTGACAGTCGAGGCGCACGAGAGCGACAGACAGACCCGCTGCCCTGCCACAACACTTGTCTCAGTAACTACTCGTTGATCCATCTAATTAACCGGGTAATAACCACGTGGTTGATCACTAAGCGCTGACAACGATTGAAACTGTCAGAGTGGAGTGGTAATCATCCCGTGCCAGCAAAGCGTTTGAATTTGATAACCTTTACTGTGCACCGTACTACTTGAAAGAGAATGGTGGTATCGATGAAATCTGACCGTCGATTAAGAGAGATGGTTTGGTAATTGCCCTATAGTTAAAAGAATTACGGTGACATGCCACTGCAGGGTACTCTGGACAGTATTATTCGAATCGTTATGTGAAACAAATAAAAAAAAGAAAATAAATCAATCGCTATGAGTCCTGCTGGTCAGCGGTGGCAGGTGAGTCGCTGCGACCAATTAACCGGCCTTAGATTTCTCATCTCTCCATGGGCAGCAACATCGGCACCGCAACGAGACGCCGAAGACATGGATGGCTTCGTTGTTGAACGCTGCTTGCGCCGTGTCAAAACCCATTTCCTTGTGGATCTTCTTTACACATCAAAGCCTGTTACCCGTCGTAACCAAGCCGTCGACGTGCAGCCGTGCCATCGCCGTCGAGGTTTCTGGGAAACAGCGCCCAAGCCTTACCTGTACTTGGTTTCCCCATCGATAAGACACCACCCATGCCGTGCTGCCCTCAGCAATTCAGGCGGCGGCTCTGAAGTAGCTAACAAACCATGAGATGGTGCAGAATTAACGATCTAAAGAATTTCAAGATCACGTTTTCATTTAATTCAGTGTTTGCCTTACTTAATCTGGCGTTTTCATTTATTAGAGGAATCAAGTGATGGATGATGGCAGTACATTTGAAGATTCAAAGAAGAGTGTATGAGCATTTGTAATCGCTTGCTCGCTCGCCCATGTGGCGCTGGGCTCCATTCAGCCATCCCTGTCCTCTCTCCTCTCGTCTCTGTGCGTGACAGTCGAGGCGCACGAGAGCGACAGACAGACACGCTGCCCTGCCACAACACTTGTCTCGGTAACTACTCGCTGATCCATCTAATTAACCGGTTAATATGACCACGCGGTTGATCTCTAAGCGATGGCAAAGATTGAGACTGCCAAAGTGGAGTGGTAATCATCCCGTGGCCGCAAAGGGTTTGAACTTTGAAGAACATTGAAGGGAAACGTGCCTGGGCCTGTCTCTACTGCGGTGAGGGAGCAGCGCTGCTGTGCGGCTGTGCCCGTCCCCGGGACCATGACAAGAAAGGTCAGCCCGGGTCGGGTCGGGTCGGGTCGGGTCCTGTGGGGCGCGCCCGACGGATAGAAGAAGGGACGGATCCACATGGGGATGTGGTGGTTCGGGAGCAGCACCACCTATAGCCTAGCGGTAGCAGCAGCAGCGCTCGCGGTGGCATGCAGTTGCGGAGCTCTAGACTGACACACCGGCTTCTTCTGTAGGAGTAGTACAGTACGCCGCTCCAAATTCCGATGCAGCTGCTGCTGTGCTCCCGTCGCTTTTGGCGCGCTCTCTTGCCAGCTTTTCGCTTCGCATCTCCTTCTCCTCCTGCTCCGTTCGAAGCTCGATACGCCGTGCCGCGCGCCTCCGATCCCAAACGGTGAATAGTCTGAAGAAGTACCTCTGCAACTGCGAGCGGCGCACGAGGGTCCGAATTCAAACAGGGCAGGGTGGCCTGTACCAATGAATGTTGTCGAGGTGGTGGTATTCATGTCAGGGTGAGTAAGCAGGCATGCATATCTGTTGCTCGTAGTATAATACATCATGGGTGCGATTGGTTGGCCGCATCCGGCTCAACCAGGCTCCTCGTATGCAATGTTTCGCTGATTGGTTTCCTGGTGCTGAGGCTTGGGCCCCACGTACGCCAAAGCGAGCGCTCAGCCTGGCTCCGCAGAAACGAAAATGAAATTCGTTTCTCCCGGGCCTGGCTCGCCGCATGCATTGGCCTGCACCGGATGAGAGACAACTGATGCAATACAACCAGTCAACCGAACAGCTTCTCTGCTGAGATGAGCTCGTCGATCAATACGGCAACCAATCAAAGAGCTGTTGTACCTGCAGAAGCTGGCTACCGTGGGCCTGGATGGCTGGGACGAGACATGTTGTGTTGGGAAGTAAACCAATCACGCCTGAATTCACTCGTACATCAACAACACACGAAATCGGTAGAGAAAGCTAGTAGTAAAACTGATATCCCAACATACTTAAGCACAGTAATAGAAGGCGGAAATTCATTGATGTTCGAACAAGATACCATTTGATTAGGATGTTGTGCGCTAAGCACTGCTTGTGGAGCTACTACTAGTTGTACAAACTACAAAAGCTACTGCTAGTGTTGCTCAGATACGGACGAAGCTGCTCAAGTGGAGACTTGCATCATCCAAAGGCACGAACGTACGTACATTCCCTTTTTATGCTCTTTTTTCCCCCCCTTCTCACACATACAGATAATTGCAAAACACTGGTATACTCCTAACAGAAACACATGCAAATTACTTGAGAAACAAGATACTAGTACGTACCAATTGAATATACTGCCACTAGAACCATTGCTTGCATTGATCCACTTGCACGTCCGTGATGGCTGAAGACAGTGAATACAGTGGCCTGGTACTCCTACGGGAATATCACAGGGGCCTACCAGTACACGAAATCACGGCCATATAGAGCACAACCACACGAGTGCCACAGAACCTCACGTGTCACGTCCCGTCCAGCGGATCCTTCGCCGCACCCGATCCTATACAAAGCAGCTACGGGTGTAGCGCGGGCGCGCCTACCACTGCGATCGCCAGCGCGCATGGCATGGCATGGCATGGCGCGGCGGGTGACAGCGACGGCACGGCACGGCGACAGCGACGGCGCACACGGGCGGCCGGCGGCCATCCCACATCTGAGCTGCCTGCCGTATAACATCCTCGCCTCCATTATGGCCGCTGGCCCCTACTGCGTGATTAACAAGCTTATCTTAGGAGATGATCTGCCCTCGGGTCCGGCCCCTAACCATCCCGCACCACATATCTCAGTTGCAAAGTGCAAGAACGTCTTGCAACTTGGACGACTGATGGTAACTCAATTAGTTGTTGTTGTAATCCCCACCCACCAGCTCGACTGCGCTTTAGTTTGGCATCTGCAAGTTAAGCACTCACGTCGACACTGCACAGCTGGATCCTATCACTGCTGGACTAGTAGTTTTTTGTTTGTTTCACAAAAAGCGCGGCAAACGCCATGAATCGCCCAGCACGTGGCCATTCCGTTTTCCCGTGAAAAATTTCTTTGTAGGAACCCGTTTACGTGAAAATTACACCCAAGCGAACATAACTGTTCACGTAAAACTCCTTGAAAACACTCGTACGTAAGTTCCTTTCAGACCATCGGACAATCGTGAAGGGGACGCCACTTGTGCATGCGATGCGAGCGCCAGTACCGGAGTACGTGATGCCCACAGCCACAGGGCAACGCCTCGGCGCGTGTCGCGTCGGTGCCGTCCAGCGGCGTGTTGCGCCGGCGTGCCACACGATGACACAAGCCGTGTGTCACATGCCTTCGTTCCCTTGCAGTTGCGTGAGTGGGCTCCATGGGTGCCACATTGTGAGACCGGCCATGTCGCACCATCCCACAACACGCACACCAACGATGACAACACAGCAAGCTAGCTAATATAACTCGCTATGAATTTGTATATACAAACACCAAAAGGTTCAACACTTCTCAAAACGCGATCAAATGCGATACTATAACTTTATCATTTAATAAGATCAGGACCCTGATAATCTTGTCAACTAATCTGCAAACACAAGCTCCAGTTTTTTGCACATGAACAGCTGAGCACAACCGGGAGAGAAAAACGACGAGTTCAGGGAGCTCTGAATCAAGCGAAGTGGAAAACAGCACGAACTAGACAGGTCTGGAAATTTCTGCCGCCCGCGCAAAGCTAGGTGTGCATCGTCGCCGTCTTCTTGAAATCGATCTTGTCAACCTTCACCTCGCCGTCGATCAGCTCGTAGACGTACACCACCACACGCAGGCCGTCAATGTCCATGAGCACGAAGCTCGGGTTCACGTCGTAGGTGATGCTGCTGTAGGCGCCCGTCGCGGACCCCGGGTTGATCACCACACCGCCCTCGTGCTTGTACGCCTTGAACTGATGGGTGTGCCCCGTCACCAGGATGTCCACGTCCAGCTGCCGCTGGAGCATCGCCAGGGAGTCCAGGTCGCCCCATGGAACCGCCTGACAGTCGCGTACGCACAGGTAGAGAGAAAAAGGTTAGGAAACATAGATATGGCATCTGACTATGCATGAGAAAAATCTCAACACTTGACATGATGATTTATCACAATTAGACGATCTAGTCAGCTGGAATTCAAGATCTGAACTCTGCATGAATGTGCATTTTACCCTTTGCCTATCGATCATGTTCAACAGCATAGTATGGCTACAAATGATGGCACACATACTGAAAGGACATGTAGGATGTGCAAAATGTGTGGTGGGCAGGACATGGTGCAGAACATGGTGAATGCACTGGCAGATACAATGAACCAACATCTTGCATGGTTCTCCAGTAGTAAAGTTCAAGATACCAAGGATGGTTCTCCCTTTCTGACCATGCTTGATGTCCCCAAAGAGGGAGTAGCAAATCACTTTATGGATATTGTCGATCGAAATCGATCCCTCCAATTCCCACAAGACATCCATCAAGTTGTTCCAACTTTACGAAACTATTCATGTTCTTTGGAGGAAACCCTAGATCATTTGAAGATGCGTTGAATGCTGCCGCATTACCATTGCAGCAACCACATATTCCGTTGTCAAGTTGAGGCAGTCGACATTCACCAGTCAGGGGTCACTTCATAAAACCCTTCATTTTTGGGGAAAAAAAAAAGCTAGAACGTTGACCTTAGAAATGACAATGAAGCATATAACAGAGTTTGATATCCATGTTTTTCAAAAGTTCAGTATCTAATTCAGACACCTAACACACTACAGCGGCCCGGAAAAATCAAACCAAATACACTACAGCGGTCGAACCATATTGTCAGAACTAATCGCATCGCAAACTTGAGCCGAACCATGCGGAGTAAAATATAACTTCTGCCGCTGGCGCTAGACAAAATCTGCCTGCAAATAGGGTCCCAGGTACCAAATCTTGCATGCCAGGATGCATTGAGAAAGATTTTTCTAATCAACTACAGGGCCCACAAAAACTATAGCTACTAAATCGTCAAAATTCGAACCAAACTTGGCTCGTTCGATTCGACGCAGCACTCCTGATGCTCTTGGCATGGCATGAAAGTAATAGTTCTCATATATGTGAGCAAAATGCAAACCTGATGGCCATGGCACAGTCCGAGCTTAAACTGACCAATTGTCAGTGTCTTGGTCTCTGGGTACCGAGCATCCTCATCATATTCACCTCTCGTAATATGGAGATCAGGACAAAGGCTTTTCAGATAGTCATGAACTTCCTAGACAGAAATAATAAACTTTATTAGGTAATACGAAGTCATAGATAAAGATACACATGAGATTATGGGAAAACAGCATCCAGGTACTGGCCACTGGCGTTATATTAAAACCCTCAGCATGCCTCCAATATATGCCCAAGAAGATTGCTATTAGTCAACATTCGGTCCACAAAGGATTTTTCTTATCAACAGGGCAACTTAATCACTAAAACTTGATGCATTTGGAGTCTAACAAGGCCTATGATGTACATACATTTATGGCCAATAATTTTAATAGAAGCACTAAATGCCACTAAATTTAATAGAAGCCTTAAATTTTATGTTGTTGTAACCTTTTGTTATGAAAAATAAAATGATACAAGATACATTTTGTCCTAACTCCATCTTCTGTAAGCCTATCCTGCAAGCCTAAAGTCCATTTGTACTAGAGGTCCAAAATAGCTGAGATACTCTTTAGCATATCCTGCAAGACTAAGTCCATCTGTACTAGAAGCTAAGCTAATTAGAAATAATAAACTTTATTAGCTAATACGTCACCAAAATAAATGCATAACTCATGTAAGTCATAGATATACACCAGACTAAGGAAAAACAACATCCCGGTACTGGGTTATATTAAAAACCTCAGCATGCCTCCAATATATGCCCAAGAAGATTGCTATTAGTCAACATTCGGTCCACAAAGGATTTTTCTTATCAACAGGGCAACTTAATCACTAAAACTTGATGCATTTGGAGTCTAACAAGGCCTATGATGTACATACATTTATGGCCAATAATTTTAATAGAAGCACTAAATGCCACTAAATTTAATAGAAGCCTTAAATTCTATTGTGTTGTAACCTTTTGTTTTGAAAAATAAAATGATACAAGGTACAGTTTGTCCTAACTTCAATTTCACCTTCTGTAAGCCTATCCTGCAAGCCAAGTCCATTTGTACCAGAGGTCCAAATTAACCGAGATACTCTTGAGCATATCCTGCAAGCCTAAGTCCATTTGTACTAGAAGTCAAGCTAATTTCAGAGGGAGGGCCCCTGGGTGTTTGTAAGTAAACTGCTCTGATAAACTAGTTTATTAAGGAAGTTTGAACAACGCCAAATGGAACCAAATGGCCATCAGCTGTTAACAAATTATCAGACTACAACACATTGTCCTTTCATGCTCTCTCTCTGAATGTAGCAATCTAGTCCAGTAAAACGAAATGAAAATCCATGAACAAAGTAAATATCATCGTTGACTACTGTATTTTGACAATGTTTTCTAACATTATTTTAGTCATGAAAAAGGTAAAGTGAGCAATGGTACTATTTTCTTTCCAATTTTTTTTGAAAGGAAAAAAGGTCTAGATATTGTAATAATTCTTAGACAAAATCGCGTAAAATTCTTCATCCAAGGGAATCTAAGTAATTTCCAAGGAGCTAATCGTTCTTGCATGTCGGAATATAGATAACTATTAGTACAGTTATTATTTTGACAAGGTGGGATCAAATATACACAGTTCTGCTTACGAGGATTTGCAATTTTGCAAAGAAAAAGGCTCCTCAGAAGGTGATGGATCATAGTTCTAGATGACTTGGTTTTTACATTATTGTGTTTTAGGGAGAGATTTGGTCAGAGCCTCCACTCCTGTGAATCGAATCTGAACCATTTATCTTTTAATCATGTTGCAGCTTTGCAAAGCTAAGTTTGGATTGTGCGGACTTCGCTCTATAAATTCCCTTTCGCTAACGGTTTATATTAATTGACCAATAGGGTCATGTCCTACATATCTCGTCACGGGAAGTTCAGTAAGCTGCATAGGTTGTGCTGACATCCTTACAAACTATGTAATTATAACACTACATTGTCGGTTACAGAAGCATCTAATACATAAGAAAAAAATTTGACAGTAAGCATACTATGAACAGGACAGATGAGACATTCTTCAGGTATTCAATTGGAGCTCGATATTACCAGGAAGATTAATGGTACAATAATGCAGGCAAGGTTATTGTGTAAACACAACGAAAGAGGGAGTAGATGTCATGAAGTTCATCAAGAAAGGTCCAAGCATGATACAAATTTCTATATGTTCATTGGTAGTAGTACACAACATCAACGTGCTTGCCAATAGACATTACATCTCCTTTAATTATGTCGCTTAATGGTTGCATAATGCCCAGTTGGGTCAAACATAATGTTGCTTATTTAGAGTTTGCCTTGACAGTTTCTGGCTAGAAAGAACTCTACAAACAAGACGCAAGATGTAACTTTGGAGATCCGAATTGTTAAAACATGAGCTCATAAACCAAGAGTCTAGAGAATCTGCCAAAATGTAACGCAAAGCTAAGTTCACTGCAATAACTAAGAACCCTGATCACAAGGGGCAAAGGCCACTGATTATATTTTAGTTAAGACTTGACAAGATAATGCAAATTAAGATACTAGTATCTTGATCTAATAGAAGAAGACAGATTATTACAATGAGGTGTGCGGTTTGTCGGAATACATGAATATTAATATCAATTGTCGAAATCAACCTTTGTTACTGATTTTCTACCCTGCGGCGAAACAAGGGGTCTGTGTAAGCACGGTTCTCTCACTCCCACAGCCCCAATGGCCGCCTAACCGCACCAAATAGACGATCGCAGAGGGTTCACCCTCGGACGCCACCTATCCCAATTCCACCCAGATTCCTCTCCGGATGCTGCTAGCCACGGCGCTACGAGCTTGGCCAAACAGATTGGACACAGAGGAAGGGGAAACCAACCTTGTTGCAGAGATTGCCGGTGCAGATGATGTGCTGGATCTTGCCGGGCACGAGCATGGACTTGAACTTGGCGGGCAGGTCGGCCGCCCGGTGCGGGATGTGAAGATCCCCGAGCGCTAGCACCAACACCATCGTCCTCGCCCTCGCCCTCTCTTTCTCCGCCTCGCCTTTTTCCTCTCCTTCTCCTGTACCCAACGATCCGAGTCACCGACCCGAGCTGTATCTGCTCGAGCTACTGAGCAGCATGAACCGATCCAGGTCAAACACCTTGCCCCCCTTCCGCGAGATCGTTTCCAAATTCCTCCTCGTCCCAGATGCGAGAGCCGCGACGGAGGAGGAAGATGCGCGAGCACGTGGGGCTGAACTGCGCGGGCCGGTGGGCTAACGGGCTAGTTGCATGCCTGAGCGGCCGATTTGCTGGTGCACATCTGGGCCAGATTTGTCAACGCAGCTGGGCTGGATTGATGTCTCGGCTAATTGAATCACTTCTAGTGATGGCCAAATGGGCCGGGCTATTCGGGCAGGCCCGAAGCACGTTTTTTTTGGCCTGACACGAACCCGGCACGGCACGGAATATTTATGGGCCGGTCTGGCTGGACGGCACGGCACGGCACGATATTAAATATAGTTTATATTTCATATAAATATAGTTTAACAACAAGGATGAAGTAATCTAGTGGTAAATCTCTTGCTTCCTAAGCTAGAAGTTGTGGGTTCAAGTCTCCACTTTGTCATATTTTTGTTCTGATTTTCAAGATTTTCAACACTATTAAGCTAAAATGATGAAATGGGCCGCCGTGCTCGTGGGCCGGCACGGCACGATTAGGCACGAAAATGCCATGGCCGGGCCGGGGCAGGCACGTGGGCTGGCACGGCACGGCCCGTAAATGGGCCGTGTCATTTCGGGCTCGGGCCGTGCCGCCCGTTTGGCCATCACTAATCACTTCCATTACCTTTTTTTTAAACTGACTTTCACTAAAAAAAGCAATACGAAGCACCCTTTCACCTTTTGACAAACTACCCCAAGCTTCCTCAACGGTTCAACCAGTGCGTTTGTTCATCTATGGTTTAGTGGCCATCTTGCCAACCCATGCGTCGACAGCGATCAGGAATTCCGGGTGGTGCGCCCGTGCATGGCTCGACACATCATAGATTGGTTTGTCCAAAATACCAAAATCGTCTCACTGCGTGTATACTGTCTTTTTGTCACCTTATGCCTGTTACGTCGCCATATGACTCGGATCGCTGCCTAACACGTCTATGGGGGAGTCAATGGATCACTTTCATGGAAATTCAGCACGTGACTGCGCTGCCGTGCCATTTGCGAACCTGGCGTCATGCCTGACGTCCGCTTAATTTCTGCGCCATACCTCACGCTGTTTATCTCGTAACATAACACGCTCCATGCTCGTGTGGTTTCTTGCACTTCGAATCGTGGACATGGGTTTAATTATCTTTTTGTTGGTTGCTGAGGAGTGTCGATTGCGACGGGATTGTCACTTTGAATGGCTTTTCGTGAACGGTATGGCGCAAGGAGACAAAAGTGACCGTGGACTTTGGCGCGGTCTTTGTGCCTTCCGGGGGCGGCAAGCTGATAGAAGCAGCACCTGGGTCGCGATTCCTTATAATATTAATAGAGTTTATTTACTGTTTATTATGATACCAACCAAAAGGAAAATGTGGCTCTATGAAAGATACCAAGCGGCATGATCCAAAGCCCGTTTGAAAGGTCGACGTGTTACGGGAGACACGTAAAAACTCTGATTAGGCTCAAAAAAAACGTAAAAACTCTGATGAATTTCCTACAAAGCCCCGTTATGCTCCCAATAAAAGGATAAATTGACGGCAGCTTCCCGCGTCATATGGCGCCGTGCTATTTTGCAGTACAGTGTAGCGGTGCATGCAGTCGCCTGCCACAGCCGAGCTCAACACCCGCGACAACATGCCAAACAGCTCCACTCAGACTTCCGAGCACGACGGGGTGACGCCAACGCGCAAGACGCGCAAGAAGCGGGCACAGGGCCCACCCCGTCCAGTAATTTCATCAACCGCGCGGGCCAGTAATTTCAGTGCCCAATTTCCAACGGCTCTTTACTAGACTGACGCGAGAGGATCAAATACAGCACTGCCGTGACTTCCATATACTCCACTACTTCTGCAATCTCATTATACTACCAGTCAAGACTCAAGAGAAGATAACCGTTCGCTTGGCTGCTTTGCAGCAGTTACGGTATTTTAGTTATTTCTTCTGCAGTCGCTATAGTGTTTCTACAGTCGCTATAGTGTTCGCAGTTATTTTTCTGCAGCCGTAGCCTGCCGAACAGCCTCAACGTATATCTTTAAATTTTCTGTTGGTGGCTTAGAATAACTATTGTGTAAAAAATATTGCTAGTATTTACTAAGGATAAAAAAAGGAAAACTCTATTTGCAACAATATTCATCAGAACTGTCGGATACCTGAGTTAAGGTATCCTAATCTGGGACGCTTAACCCAGATAAAACCGGTCAAAGAGCCTTAACCTGGGCGTGCGAAGCCCGCGAGAGTGGGGCCCGCGACCGCCGCCCCGCCCGACCCCGAATCGGGCGGGCCCCGAGTGCCGCCCCGCCCGCCACC
>LAPY01000186.1:133344-145718 GCA_000970635.1 Eragrostis tef
CGCCCTCCCCCGCCGTGTCGCGTTCCTCCTCTTCGTCCTCCCGGCGCCACTACGCGTCGCTCCTGCTCCAGATCTCCCAGTGTCTGGATTCAGTCTCTGTCCGTACGTCAGGACGCTGGCAGGCAAACCTCGTCGCCGCTTCTCTTCTCGGAGAACAGAATAGCTATCTCCTATCTGAATTTTCTCTGGTCTGGCTAGGCGCCTGCTTATGACGGCTGCCGTCAATCTTCTTCATCGTCAGGCGCGGGCTTTCACATGATGCAAGCTCGGAGCTGAGTCGGAAGGATCATTCAGATTGGAGATGGAGCATTCAGAACTTAAGAGGTAACCTATGACTTTCAGCCTTCTGTTGAAGATAAAGGAACATGTAAATCATTTTTTTAGCATGTCATTAAAATCTCATATCCAGAAAGTGAGTAGCTCTGGTCTACAGTCCAAACTTGCTCTGTTATCCAGTCCTGAGTACATATACTCCATTATATCAAGAGTTTACAGCACCTAATAGATATAACACGATCATGTTACAAGGCAAACCAACAATATACAATAAAAAAAACTCATAAGAATATATTGTACATTACATGACAGAGCAATAGAATAACAAAGAATTCATCATCATACCTTACAAGGTAATATTACATAACAAACCAATTAAATACAGGAAATTCATCATGAAGAAGAAATCAAATTAAATACAATAGCATCAATGGCGAATAAAATTCTGGCAGGCGGCACTCCAGTAGCCTAGTAGGGGTAGTCATTTGCCTTCTTGAAGACCCCTGCCTGGGCAGAAGCCGCGCCGTCAGAGGTCACGGCAACAAGGATGCAGTTCTTCACCTCCTGCGTGGTGAAAGGAAACTTGTTGTTCACAATGGAGTTGAGGTACGCAGCCGCTCCCTCACGCATCAGGGCGTCGATGCCGTCAGATCCAGTGTTGGACAGCGCGTCGTGCAGGTTCTCGAGCTTCTTGCCGACGATCAGACGGCAGGCGGCACCGAAGGTCTTGCCGAGGTCGCCGAGGGACCCGACAGCGGCGATGATCACGTCTGGGTGGTTCTTCCAGTAGCTGCAATGAAATCATGTTAAGATCCTTGCTTTGGGATGGTCTACGATGCGTGTTGGTGGTTGTAGTTTCTCTTACTCGCAGGATCCAGTGAATCCGGGCTTTGTGATTTCAGGGAACCCAATGGAAGGTGAGCTTGGGGTGCTTGGTGCAGAGTCGTCAGACGGTGCCGGCGTTGCGCCGCCTATTCCTGAGCCGTACGTCGGAGTTGGGGAGCCACCATCTGGTAAGATACATATGTAGGTCACCGACTGTTATTTCAGAGGATTTCATGACGTTGCTACTTTCTTCGTGCCGTGTAATTCTGAATGTTCAGAAAAGTATGCAGTTTCTGTTCAGCAGAATTATCAGCTCAATTTTTTTTTTTTTTGCAGCAAGGCGCGGTGTTCTCTAATAATAGTGACACCCGTTATTCATGCAGCATAAAGCTATATTATTGCACAATATGAAAGACTGTACATTTACTACCCAGAAGATGGTTGATCGAATGAATTTGTAACACACAAAAGGAATGAGGTCAGAGAAAATACATTGGGGAGCAGATGAGTAGCTCTTCTGCTCGGACAGGTCTCCCAGTAAGCTCCTGCATGAGCTCACGGCGACGAGCCCCACCAGGACAGCACTGAAAAAGAGAACCTTGCGGCTCATCTTGCACCGATCAGTTTCAAGAGATTACAAGATTGTAAAGTAGGCGAGGCTGATCGAACTGGTTTGAGAAACTTTAGATGCTTGAGCTGATGAAATGAACTTCCTTCGGGCACATATTTATACATGCGATGCGAACTGTGCACGGTCTACAGTTCCATTGATTCTAACATTTGTATATGTTCATCACACTGTTAGTAGTTGGAAGTCATTCAATGGTTTCAGTTTGTCCAGCTTGTCGTGGCGGCGTTCCGCTCTCAACTAGAACAGTGAGGAGTATTTTAACCCAAATCTTGTTGTAGGCAACTTTGATGGCTTGGCTGGATTTTGATGAGGCTTCTTTCCACAGAGAATGTGAGTTCGTTCCTGCAGATTTAATTGGAATCGGCGCTTGCCACCTACTCAGACTCCTTACCTGCACTCGAGCTGGAATTGGATGATCTGCTCCCTGAACTGAAATATTTAATCTGTCAAGTGTCAAACTTATTTAGTGGCAACACTAGCACATACAAATCTGTGAAACTTCGAAACATGGGCTTGAACCTTGAATTCATCTTTTCTTTTTGAGGGATCGAATTTATATGCTTTTCTTTGGGCCACCAACTTTTCTTGCTTGGGCCAAGAAAACATGTCACAGACACGCCAGCCCAGCCCTGCTGGGCGATGTGGCGAAAACGACCCTTTCAAGTCCGGCGGCCGATGAGCCGAGGACAACGCCACCTGCCCTTCTTCTCCAGCGGCCGCTCCGTCCGTCCCTGGCTCCCTTTGCCTGGGAACCCTTTGCCTGACCCTCGGCCGCTCAATCGGGACCTGGATTGGTTTCGTCCCCCGTTGGTGAGCAATCTCTACTCCCTCGTTCGGGTTGTCCCTCGTCCGCGCTGTTCCTGGGTAGTGGGACCTTACTAACCCAGTCAAATTCGAATTCAGTTGGGTGTGTATTTGTTTGGCGCGTGGTGCCTTACTAATCCGATCAAATTCGAATCCATGAAACCATCAACCATCTGCTGGGCGCAGTTCATTTTCCAAATAGTCTGCCTTCAGTGAGGGACGTGTCAGGTTGAAAGGAAAAAGTAGCAACAGAAACGACGAAATTTGTTGGGTACGCACTGGTTACATGCTCGATCTACACTTTCCAGAGAAAGGAGTGCTAACTGGAAACTTTCTTCATGCTACTGTCTATTTACTTTTTAGTTCTGAACTTGTGGTAGATCCTGGTTCTACCAGACGACCTTTTCCTGACGTGCTAACTGTTTTTTGTTCTCATTTGTGTCGCCACAGAAATGGCGTCGCCAATTTCTGCAAAAAGAGCTCAACGAATTCCTGTACTGCATACCAATGGTAAGCATATGTAACTGGGTTCTGTCACTTGATTATTGTTGCTTTGTCCCCCCCTCTCTTTCCATGCTGTTTTTGCAAGAAATGGTAAATTCATATAATCTTTTATTGCATAAACTTAGTTAAACTTTTTATTTTTGCAACAAGTCAATAGAACTGGGTCAACTGCCATCATAGACTGGCTAGTAAGTGCGATGTCTGGCCATTATATTTTGGATGAACTGGGTGCACGTTTCTAGTAAAAGTAAATCAAGTTGTCCTATCAAATCAGCTGAGTACTTCTGAATAGCCTTGATTTTTTTTATGCAGAATACCTTCTTCCAGTGACGTTCGTATTTATTATGATGACATCAACCATTTGACCTTGTACAAAATGTTGCTTATATTCACCTTCTTTACTTACATTGTGTTACACTTATTTTACTCACACAGGACTTCCAAGATTTTCTCTAGTAAAAATGTCTTCACTGGGAATAAACCAAACTAGCCATCAATCCAACACCATCGTAGCTTCATCACCAAGTCTTGGGTATATTAAAAGGATCGACCCTGTAGTCAAAATGTGTGGCATCACGTCGGCTAGAGATGCAGAAGTGGCTGTAGAGGCAGGAGCTAAACTTATTGGCATGATACTGTGGCCTAACTCTAAACGTTCTGTCACATTGTCGGAGGCAAAAGAAATATCAAGAGTCGCACAATCTTATGGCGCTGAATCAGTTGGTGTCTTTGTGGATGATGATGAAGAGACAATCTTACGAGTATCTGATTCATGTGGCCTTAACTTCATCCAGGTTTGACTTATAATGTTGTTTCGTGTTGTGCGCCGCTATACTATTTTGGTTATGATTATCATTTATGCTTTTCCACAATTTGCCATATGCAGCTCCATGGAGATGAATCTCGTGCATTGGTTCATACTCTTTCAAAGAATAACCGAATCGTTTATGTACTAAATGCTGATGATGATGGAAACCTGATTAACTCTCCTCCTGATACGGAATGTGAACTTGATTGGTTCTTAGTGGACAGTGCAAAAGGCGGAAGGTTACATCTCGCTCATATTTCTTCTTGAATCAAGAGTAAAGTTTATTTGTTTTTCCAGTTTCTCCATGGGCTGAAATTTGTTCTACGTGTTTCTTAGTATGAATAAATGGCAGGATAGCAATTGAAACCCAAAAGTTTGTCAGTTTTGAAGTGGTTTTGATGTACTCACCGAGTTCAAGATATTGCATCACCTTTTTACCCGAGTTTTCATGCTTTACTCTATCGTTAGTAGAAGTTTTCTTGGATCGTATGATTGCTAACGTGAAGATTTCCCTTATCCCAAAGATATATGACAAACACAAGCCTTTTACATTGCAGCGGGAAGGGATTCAACTGGCAGAAGTTCCAGATGCCATTTGTCAAAAGTAAGAATGGATGGCTATTAGCTGGAGGACTTCATGCAGATAATGTTTGTGAAGCCCTTTCTGTTCTGAAACCACATGGAGTGGACGTTAGCAGTGGGATATGCGCTCCTGATGGAATCCAAAAAGACCCTAACAGGGTATCTTGCTTCATAAGTAATGTGAGATCCCTGAGTTGCAGATCATAACTTCTTTTGGTTGTGTAGAGCTTAAGTTCATTTTGTTTGCTCTCCTTGTGGAGAATGAAGCAAATTCATGTTGAAAGCATGCGAAGTAGTTGTCAAATTTGTGGAGACTGAATGTTACATGCATCGCTGTTTGTAATTTTTTTTTAATAAGAATAACAGGACATATGCCCCTTTCTCATTGCATAACAATGGACAAGATTTTTTAGAGTAAAAGGGTTGTAACAATGGACAAGATCAATTTACAGCCCATATGTTTCCGTTCAGCAGTACCAGAAAAAGAAGCAAAGTCGCTAGACCTGACCCAGGCACGAGACAAACAGAACTATCCTATAACAGTGGGTATGCATCTCCAGTTCTGAGGCAATATGAACTACCATCCATTCAATGTTGTGTGGTAGTGGAGTAGGATAGTTTGGTCATTGTTAACTTGCTTTAGTTAACACCTCAGGAATGTATTCGCATGGGTTGCGTGCGGTTACTTGCAGCTATGGAACTTTCCCGGTTCTTAATTTGTTCTTGCTGTGTTTGATTGCCTAGAGTGTACGATTTGAGACCAAAATTGCATAGCAGATGTGCTTATTGATAGTTCTTGACAAAAGGGCTACACCATCACACGTGGTCACCGAAGTATTTTGGCAGGATACCTTCCTTAAATGATGCTTCATTACAAAATATACATGCAGATTCAAGTTTAAGCATAATATGACACACATAACCTATATACTAGCGAAAACCATTTTTGGGTTCCAAGAGTCTTACTCTGAAATTAATATGAACTTCAGTCGATCACAAAGTTAACTTACATCCACTAGAATACTGTCCAAGTGTGCCTAATAAACTTGCAGGAAGCTTTCCTCAACAGCACTTGAATTCAAGAGACATACAGAAAAGATCTCAGTTGCAGGATACATCATCAGCATTCGAAGAGAAACCTTTTATGAGCCTATTCATAGGGCTCCAAACAAAATGCTTCAGGAACAGAATCAGTGGGTGCCCTCAGATGGTTGTGTGTAGGAAAATGAAGGTTGTTGTGGGGCAGTCGGAGGAGCAGGAGGAGCACCAGAAGTCGGGCCTGCAGGCGGCGGTGGATTTGTTTGATACATGGCTGGAGGAGCTCCGCTGCCGGGAATGGGAGCGCCTGGGGCTCCAGATGTCGGAGGCGGTAGTGTTGGAGGCCTTGGGAGAGGTGCCATCTGCATAGGCATTGAACCAGGTGGTGCGCCTGGCTGCGGCATGGAACCAGGTGGTGCGCCTGGCTGCGGCATGGAACCAGGTGCGCCCGGCTGCGGCATGGAAACAGGTGCGCCCGGTTGCGGCATGGTTGGTTGAGCTCCAGGATAACCTGACAGACATTTGAAAAGGTGGATCATTATTTGATTGAAATGTATCACAGGTTTAAGTCTATTTACTGAAATGTTAAGGAAACATTTGAGAGCTCATTAGCCAATGGGACTGAGAAAGTGACAACATCAAACTATATAGCTGGCCTCCTCAACATCTATTCTAATCTCAATACAAGGTAACTCTAGTTTTGTGCCCCTTCAATACTACATCTAGACTTCCTTTTAAAACTTCCCGTCATCACCTGGTAAACTACAATATTTCAATAACTCATGCAGCACAAAACTGAAAGATAGTAACAGTATAACAGAGGTATGTGTTCACGAGTAGCAAGTGAATGATGCTCATAATATTCAGTACTCTGATCTTTTTTTCTTGATGTTCAGACAAAGCTTAAGTTCAAATTTGAACTATGATTTGAACACCATAAAAAAGTTCAAAGGGAGTAATGTAATGGACAGCTCCGCGATAGGATCCAAGATGTCAACAATTTCATAATAGGGTTCATCATACAAAGCTAGTGCCTGAACAAAGTGTAGACATATGATAAAGAACCAAATGAAAACAATCAGGCATCACCCCCCCCCCCCCAAAAAAAAAAAAAAAAACCCGGTTCCAAACAAAGAATGCTCATAAACGTCCTAGTGTTGCGGACACCGAGATGAAAGAAAGCAAAACAGAATTGAAGGAACAAGAATAAAATCAAATTGTTGGCTTGTGATCATGAACAATGAAGAAAGTAAAAGATCTTACCTGGAATACCAGGGGTTGGTAAAATTGGTGGTCTACCTCCAGGCATCAGTGGAACACCAGGTTGCATGAAAGGTGTGGGTAGAATTGGCAGACGAGGACGCATCGCACCTCCTGGGAGTGACATAAGATGTTGGCTGAAAGGGGCACCAACTTGGTATGCAGCAGCTTGGCCAAGGTGTTCCTTGATTCTTTGATCAATTAAGCTTTGAGTCTGCTGCTCCTCAAATTGCTGGTAGTAGTTTCTAACGTTTGCCTAAAAGTGCCAAACAAAAAATGCTCATATAGTCATCTTATAGAGATACGGACACCGAGAATAAACAGGAGTTGTAGAGATAAAAATAAAATAAAATGAATACCTTATGTTTGTATCCCGCATTGTGTTGCTTACGGACAGATGGCTGCACCAAGTTTTTGCAAAGCAGTTAACTCACATATGAGCAATAAAAATACAGGATAGAACAAACAGAAGCAGAACTACTCTTTTCAAGTCACTGCTACGCTATTTGATGGTCTAAAAAGAAGAGACTTGTCTTCTACAGAGAAAAGCAAGAGGGTTGCAGTTTGTAAATATGTCGATGCACATTATTCTGTACCAAAATAGGTGGTTCCCAAGTGCAAAAATTGTATGCTATGTTACACAAAGGAGGATAAACTAGTCTCCGGCAGTCTTAGTTAATCATATGTTATATCAAAGGACCACATAGCACATTTGGTCAGCAAATTGAATCCAGCCCCCAAGATAAACCAAGGGAAGCAAAGACGTCTAGGAATCAGGCATGAATGTAACCTAACATTTTCCAAAGGGAGGTAAGGTTAGCCATTACAAAGATATATGACAAACACAAGCCTTTTACATTGCAGCGGGAAGGGATTCAACTGGCAGAAGTTCCAGATGCCATTTGTCAAAAGTAAGAATGGATGGCTATTAGCTGGAGGACTTCATGCAGATAATGTTTGTGAAGCCCTTTCTGTTCTGAAACCACATGGAGTGGACGTTAGCAGTGGGATATGCGCTCCTGATGGAATCCAAAAAGACCCTAACAGGGTATCTTGCTTCATAAGTAATGTGAGATCCCTGAGTTGCAGATCATAACTTCTTTTGGTTGTGTAGAGCTTAAGTTCATTTTGTTTGCTCTCCTTGTGGAGAATGAAGCAAATTCATGTTGAAAGCATGCGAAGTAGTTGTCAAATTTGTGGAGACTGAATGTTACATGCATCGCTGTTTGTAATTTTTTTTTAATAAGAATAACAGGACATATGCCCCTTTCTCATTGCATAACAATGGACAAGATTTTTTAGAGTAAAAGGGTTGTAACAATGGACAAGATCAATTTACAGCCCATATGTTTCCGTTCAGCAGTACCAGAAAAAGAAGCAAAGTCGCTAGACCTGACCCAGGCACGAGACAAACAGAACTATCCTATAACAGTGGGTATGCATCTCCAGTTCTGAGGCAATATGAACTACCATCCATTCAATGTTGTGTGGTAGTGGAGTAGGATAGTTTGGTCATTGTTAACTTGCTTTAGTTAACACCTCAGGAATGTATTCGCATGGGTTGCGTGCGGTTACTTGCAGCTATGGAACTTTCCCGGTTCTTAATTTGTTCTTGCTGTGTTTGATTGCCTAGAGTGTACGATTTGAGACCAAAATTGCATAGCAGATGTGCTTATTGATAGTTCTTGACAAAAGGGCTACACCATCACACGTGGTCACCGAAGTATTTTGGCAGGATACCTTCCTTAAATGATGGCTCATTACAACATATCGGATTCAAGTTTAAGCATAATGACACATAACCTATATACTAGCGAAAACCATTTTTGGGTTCCAAGAGTCTTACTCTGAAATTAATATGAACTTCAGTCGATCACAAAGTTAACTTACATCCACTAGAATACTGTCCAAGTGTGCCTAATAAACTTGCAGGAAGCTTTCCTCAACAGCACTTGAATTCAAGAGACATACAGAAAAGATCTCAGTTGCAGGATACATCATCAGCATTCGAAGAGAAACCTTTTATGAGCCTATTCATAGGGCTCCAAACAAAATGCTTGAGGAACAGAATCAGTGGGTGCCCTCAGATGGTTGTGTGTAGGAAAATGAAGGTTGTTGTGGGGCAGTCGGAGGAGCTGGAGGAGAACCAGAAGTCGGGCCTGCAGGCGGCGGTGGATTTGTTTGATACATGGCTGGAGGAGCTCCGCTGCCAGGAATGGGAGCGCCTGGGACTCCAGATGTCGGAGGTGGTAGTGTTGGAGGCCTTGGGAGAGGTGCCATCTGCATAGGCATTGAACCAGGTGGTGCGCCTGGTTGCGGCATGGAACCAGGTGGTGCGCCTGGCTGTGGCATGGAGCCAGGTGGTGCGCCTGGCTGCGGAATGGAAACAGGTGCGCCCGGTTGCGGCATGGTTGGTGGAGCTCCAGGATAACCTGACAGACATTTGAAAACGTGGATCATTATTTGATTGAAATGTATCAGAGGTTTAAGGCTATTTACTGAAAGTGTAAAGGAAACATTTGAGAAAGTGACAACATCAAACTATATAGCTGGCCTCCTCGACATCTATTCTAATCTCATTACTAGGTAACTCTAGTTTTGCGCCCCTTCAATTAGTTATCTAGACTTCCTTTTAAAACTTCCATTCATCACCTGGTAAACTTCAATATTTCAATAACTGATGCAACACAGAACTGAAAGACAGCAACAGTATAACAGCAGTATGTGTTCACGAGTAGCAAGTGAAGGATGCTCATAATATTCAGTACTCCGATATTTTTTTTCTTGACGTTCAGAAAAAGCTTTAGTTCAAATTTGAACTATGATTCAAATGTCATAAAAAAAATATCAGAGTGAGTAATGTAATGGACAGCTCCATCCAAGATGTCAACAATTTCATGATAGGGTTCATCATACAAAGCTAATGCCTGAACAAAGTGTAGACATGATAAAGTACCAAAATTAGGCCATGGAAAACTATCAGGCATTCCCCCCACAAAGTTTGCCTGTTAGGCCTGCAGGATGAGTACCTGCAGTTTCTAACGTTTGCCTAAAAGGTTCCAAACAAAGAATGCTCATAAACGTCCTAGTGTTGCGGACACCGAGATGAAAGAAAGCAAAACAGAATTGAAGGAACAAGAATAAAATCAAATTGTTGGCTTGTGATCATGAACAATGAAGAAAGTAAAAGATCTTACCTGGAATACCAGGGGTTGGTAAAATTGGTGGTCTACCTCCAGGCATCAGTGGAACACCAGGTTGCATGAAAGGTGTGGGTAGAATTGGCAGACGAGGACGCATCGCACCTCCTGGGAGTGACATAAGATGTTGGCTGAAAGGGGCACCAACTTGGTAGGCAGCAGCTTGGCCAAGGTGTTCCTTGATTCTTTGATCAATTAAGCTTTGAGTCTGCTGCTCCTCAAATTGCTGGTAGTAGTTTCTAACGTTTGCCTAAAAGTGCCAAACAAAAAATGCTCATATAGTCATCTTATAGAGATACGGACACCGAGAATAAACAGGAGTTGTAGAGATAAAAATAAAATAAAATGAATACCTTATGTTTGTATCCCGCATTGTGTTGCTTACGGACAGATGGCTGCACCAAGTTTTTGCAAAGCAGTTAACTCACATATCAGCAATAAAAATACAGGATAGAACAAACAGAAGCAGAACTAGCTCTTTTCAAGTCACTGCTATGCTATTTGATGGTCTAAAAAGAAGAGACTTATCTTCTACAGAAAAAAGCAAGAGGGTTGCAGTTTGTAAATATGTCGATGCACATTATTCTGTACCAAAATAGGTGGTTCCCAAGTGCAAAAATTGTATGCTATGTTACACAAAGGAGGATAAACTAGTCTCCGGCAGTCTTAGTTAATCATATGTTATATCAAAGGACCACATAGCACATTTGGTCAGCAAATTGAATCCAGCCCCCAAGATAAACCAAGGGAAGCAAAGACGTCTAGGAATCAGGCATGAATGTAACCTAACATTTTCCAAAGGGAGGTAAGGGTAGCCATTACACAGAACTTTTCTTCGCCGTATATTAATACAATACTCATATTCCAAAGGAACTTATAAAGAAATTAAAGAAACAGAGCAAGGAAGAATCACTAACCGAGTCATGGGTCAGGTAGGTGTCGCAGTAGTCACAGTAATACCTGCAAGCAAAGAATGGGAGAAGAATTCAATACACGCGAGATTATTATTCAACTGCACCCAGGAAGGCTGAGCAAAACGAGACCACTCCTACGCTTCGCTGCCAGAACCCCAAATCCCACAGCAATCAACGAAACCCTTCGAGCTAATCAACTTTCTTCTCAGAGCATCAAGCGCCCCGTCTAGGGTTTCAAATCCAAGTCCTACCGCCCCCACCCTCATCCCCAATTGCCCCACCACCGAAGGAAAGGAGAGATAACACTCACCGAGGCATACCGACGGCGGGTTTCCGCACCGGCGGCGAGCGGAGGAAGGGGATCGCGTCACGGCGGCGAGTTGGAGCGGACCACCGGAATCTGCTGCGCCCTAAAACCTCCCCGATGCGAAAAGAGCTGCTCGCGAGAATTCCAGCACTCTTTATGGGCCGGGTTGGGTTGGTCGATAAAAAGTTAGCCCAATCCGAGACGGACTCCGCGGCCCGTTAGCTGCTGATTTCCTGAAGCCTCCAACTGCAGCGGGCCCACCGTTCAGTGCGCTGTGTCTGCGTGGCCACTGGGACCCCGTCTCTCCTCCGCCTCGACGCGCCGCCGCCACTGCAGTCGCCGGCGGCCGGGAATGGCCCGCCGCGCCGCTCGCCTGCTCGCTATCCGTGGGATTTCTTCGTCGCCGTTCCTCGGGCGGAGGCTGAAGCAAACAGGTGACGCGCGTCTCTTTTTCTCTATCTCTGGTTTGGTCTCGCGCCTCCTGGAACTTGTTGTTGCTCTATCACTGCACGGATGTGCTCAGCACTCGTTTAAGTTTGAAATGGCGTGTTAAAGTGACTGGGTTGATTGAGAGCGGTCTGATTTCTGGAGCCTAGGCCAAACGAAACCGATATTGATGGTAGTGGAGCTGTGAAGCTGGAAATGCTTCGTATTTGAGTTGGGATAGACTCAAATGTTCTATCTTGGTAGTGAAATGGGGCTAGTTTGCGTTCTGTGATGTTCTGTGGAGTCTAACTAGCTGGAGAATGTTTACTTGTTTTCGTAAGATTCTTCTGCTCTGCTAACAATAACGATGCTTTGAACTAGCTGCTACATCCAAAGTAGAGTAAAAGTATAATGCGCTTCTTACAAGTCAATAAAATGTGTAATAGATTGTTACTGAACAGGCACCACAAATATTGGTAAAACTGTATACCAGTTTGTACTTTTTTGGTTCTATTCTATTAGTTGCTACCAGAAAAAAAGGATACAGATGAGGTTTTAGTCATCTTAGATGGGATGTTGAGGATGATAACATTTTGTTAAACCTCATTTCAAATGTGAAATATAGTTTGTTTGATTTGATTTAATTTACTTTAAGCAGTAGCGGATTGGACAAAAGAAAGAGCGTGTGATATTCTTTGCACATTTTCATTACTAATTTGAGTCACCGATGTCCTTCATCATAAACTACACTTCTGACTGTATCAATGAATGGTGCATTGTCCACTGAAATTTTTTTTTT
>LAPY01000186.1:147152-160646 GCA_000970635.1 Eragrostis tef
CGCAGTAATACCTGCAAGCAAAGAATGGGAGAAGAATTCAATACACGCGAGATTATTATTCAACTGCACCCAGGAAGGCTGAGCAAAACGAGACCACTCCTACGCTTCGCTGCCAGAACCCCAAATCCCACAGCAATCAACGAAACCCTTCGAGCTAATCAACTTTCTTCTCAGAGCATCAAGCGCCCCGTCTAGGGTTTCAAATCCAAGTCCTACCGCCCCCACCCTCATCCCCAATTGCCCCACCACCGAAGGAAAGGAGAGATAACACTCACCGAGGCATACCGACGGCGGGTTTCCGCACCGGCGGCGAGCGGAGGAAGGGGATCGCGTCACGGCGGCGAGTTGGAGCGGACCACCGGAATCTGCTGCGCCCTAAAACCTCCCCGATGCGAAAAGAGCTGCTCGCGAGAATTCCAGCACTCTTTATGGGCCGGGTTGGGTTGGTCGATAAAAAGTTAGCCCAATCCGAGACGGACTCCGCGGCCCGTTAGCTGCTGATTTCCTGAAGCCTCCAACTGCAGCGGGCCCACCGTTCAGTGCGCTGTGTCTGCGTGGCCACTGGGACCCCGTCTCTCCTCCGCCTCGACGCGCCGCCGCCACTGCAGTCGCCGGCGGCCGGGAATGGCCCGCCGCGCCGCTCGCCTGCTCGCTATCCGTGGGATTTCTTCGTCGCCGTTCCTCGGGCGGAGGCTGAAGCAAACAGGTGACGCGCGTCTCTTTTTCTCTATCTCTGGTTTGGTCTCGCGCCTCCTGGAACTTGTTGTTGCTCTATCACTGCACGGATGTGCTCAGCACTCGTTTAAGTTTGAAATGGCGTGTTAAAGTGACTGGGTTGATTGAGAGCGGTCTGATTTCTGGAGCCTAGGCCAAACGAAACCGATATTGATGGTAGTGGAGCTGTGAAGCTGGAAATGCTTCGTATTTGAGTTGGGATAGACTCAAATGTTCTATCTTGGTAGTGAAATGGGGCTAGTTTGCGTTCTGTGATGTTCTGTGGAGTCTAACTAGCTGGAGAATGTTTACTTGTTTTCGTAAGATTCTTCTGCTCTGCTAACAATAACGATGCTTTGAACTAGCGGCTACATCCAAAGTAGAGGAAAAATATAATGCGCTTCTTACAAGTCAATAAAATGTGTAATAGATTGTTACTGAACAGGCACCACAAATATTGGTAAAACTGTATACCAGTTTGTACTTTTTTGGTTCTATTCTATTAGTTGCTACCAGAAAAAAAGGATACAGATGAGGTTTTAGTCATCTTAGATGGGATGTTGAGGATGATAACATTTTGTTAAACCTCATTTCAAATGTGAAATATAGTTTGTTTGATTTGATTTAATTTACTTTAAGCAGTAGCGGATTGGACAAAAGAAAGAGCGTGTGATATTCTTTGCACATTTTCATTACTAATTTGAGTCACCGATGTCCTTCATCATAAACTACACTTCTGACTGTATCAATGAATGGTGCATTGTCCACTGAAATTTTTTTTTTCCTGTTGCATGAATCTTGATTTGCTGGCATTCAGAAAATGAGATTGTTCAGATGTTCTGGCCCCCGGCTAGTCGGAATGAGGGACCAATAGCAGCAATGGCACCGAGGTACACAAATTCTATTCGAGTCTTGGATGAGAGGTTCATTAGGATCCTGAAGATATTTAAGTGGGGCCCAGATGCTGAGAAGGCACTTGAGGTTCTCATGCTTAGAGTTGATCACTGGTTGGTTCGGGAGGTTATGAAAACTGATGTTGGGGTCAATGTGAAGATGCAATTCTTCAGATGGGCTGCAAAGAAGAGGAATTATGAGCACGACACATCCACTTACATGGCTTTGATCCATTGTTTGGAGGTAGTAGAGCAGTATGGTGAGATGTGGAAGATGATCCTAGAAATGGTACGAAACCCCATTTGTGTTGTCACACCAACTGAGCTGTCGGAAGTAATCCGGATGTTGGGGAATGCTAAGATGATCAGCAAGGCAATTGCAATATTTTACCAAATAAAAGTACGAAAGTGTCAGCCAACTGCTCAGGCATATAACAGCATGATAATCATGTTGATGCATGAGGGACAATATGAGAAAGTCCATGAACTATACAATGAGATGAGCAACTTCATCATAAACTACACTTCTGACAGTATCAATGAATGGTGCATTCTTTACTGATTTTTTTTTTCTGTTGCATCAATCTTGATTTGCTGGCATTCAGAAAATGAAATTGTTCAGATGTTCCGGCCCCCAGTTAGTCGGAATGAGGGACCAATAGCAGCAATGGTGCCGAGGTACACAAATTCTATTCGAGTCTTGGATGAGAGGTTCATTAGGATCCTGAAGATATTTAAGTGGGGCCCAGATGCTGAGAAGGCACTTGAGGTTCTCATGCTTAGAGTTGATCACTGGTTGGTTCGGGAGGTTATGAAAACTGATGTTGGGGTCAATGTGAAGATGCAATTCTTCAGATGGGCTGCAAAGAAGAGGAATTATGAGCACGACACATCCACTTACATGGCTTTGATCCGTTGTTTGGAGGTAGTAGAGCAGTATGGTGAGATGTGGAAGATGATCCTAGAAATGGTACGAAACCCCATTTGTGTTGTCACACCAACTGAGCTGTCGGAAGTAATCCGGATGTTGGGGAATGCTAAGATGATCAGCAAGGCAATTGCAATATTTTACCAAATAAAGGTACGAAAGTGTCAGCCAACTGCTCAGGCATATAACAGCATGATAATCATGTTGATGCATGAGGGACAATATGAGAAAGTCCATGAACTATACAATGAGATGAGCAATGAGGGTCATTGCTTCCCAGACTCTGTGACGTACAGTGCACTCATTTCTGCTTTCTGCAAACTTAGTCGCCGTGATTCAGCAATTCAGTTATTGAATGAGATGAAGGAGAATGGAATGCAGCCAACTGCTAAGATATATACCATGCTGATAGCTTTGTTCTTTAAATTGGATGATGTTCATGGAGCGTTGAGTTTGTTTGAGGAGATGAAGTATCAATATTGCTGCCCAGATGTGTTTACTTACACAGAGTTGATCAGAGGCCTTGGTAAAGCTGGGAGAATTGACGAAGCATATAACTTCTTCCATGAAATGCAGAGAGAAGGCTGCAGGCCAGACACAGTAGTCATGAATAACATGATAAATTTCTTGGGCAAGGCTGGTCGTTTGGATGATGCTATGAAGTTGTTTCATGATATGGGGAACCTGCGGTGCATCCCAAATGTAGTGACATACAATACTATAATGAAAGCACTTTTTGAAACAAAATCCCATGCTTCTGAAGTTCCATCATGGTTTGAGAGAATGAAGGGAAGTGGTATTGCACCCAGTTCATTCACTTATTCCATTTTGATTGATGGATTCTGCAAGACCAACAGGGTAGAAAAGGCCATGATGCTACTGGAGGAGATGGACGAAAAGGGTTTCCCTCCATGTCCAGCAGCGTATTGCAGTCTAATTGATGCTCTTGGAAAAGCTAAGCGTTATGATCTTGCATGTGAACTTTTTCAGGAACTAAAAGAAAATTGCGGCTCCTCTAGTGCTCGAGTGTATGCGGTTATGATAAAATACTTAGGGAAGGCCGGACGGCTTGATGATGCTATAAGTTTGTTTGATGAGATGAACAAACTCGGTTGCACTCCTAATGTTTATACTTACAATGCTCTCATGTCCGGATTAGCAAGAACAGGCATGCTAGATGAAGCTCTAACTACAATGAGACGAATGCAAGAGCATGGGTGTATTCCTGATATCAATTCATACAATATTATCCTGAATGGTCTGGCTAAAATAGGGGGACCTCATCGTGCAATGGAGATGCTTTCTAACATGAAACAGTCTGCAGTAAAACCGGATGCCGTCTCGTATAATACTGTTCTTAGTTGCTTGAGTCATGCTGGCATGTTTGAGGAGGCAGCTAAGCTGATGAAAGAGATGAATGAGTTAGGGTTCGAATATGACCTCATTACATATTCGTCTATACTGGAGGCTATTGGAAAGGTTGATCATGAATAAACCAACAAAACATTCACGGGCTACTGGAAAGGTTCATATGGCACCCTAATCCAAGATTTTGTTTTTTACGAAAGATTCTTCCAATCGACTTTGTCTGTTTGGCATAGATCAAAAGCTATGCCTCAGTCAACTCAAGCGAACTGCACTACTGTAGCACAGTGAAAACATTGAGGACAGCAGTTGAACTAAGAGGTATCTAACTGGATATTTCACTATTTTGTTAACTAGTGAATATAATTCCCTTATTTTTCTGTCCTTTTTACGTTCAAGTATCTTTTTCTTCTTCTAGTGTTGTATACATAAAGAATGTTTTCTATTTTTTCTATTAGGATTCCAACAGGAATTTCTGTGCTTATAAGTGCTAAGCATCCACGACTTTGCTGCTGAAAGTTCTGGTATGTGTTAGTCCGTACAACTCTCATATTTTCAAACACTGTATTATAGCAAAGAAAAGTGGGCCAATTAAGATTTATCTTCAGTTTGGCCGTAATCCGGATGTTGGGGAATGCTAAGATGATCAGCAAGGCAATTGCAATATTTTACCAAATAAAGGTACGAAAGTGTCAGCCAACTGCTCAGGCATATAACAGCATGATAATCATGTTGATGCATGAGGGACAATACGAGAAAGTCCATGAACTATACAATGAGATGAGCAACGAGGGTCATTGCTTTCCAGACTCTGTGACGTACAGTGCACTCATTTCTGCTTTCTGCAAACTTAGTCGCCGTGATTCAGCAATTCAGTTATTGAATGAGATGAAGGAGAATGGAATGCAGCCAACTGCTAAGATATATACCATGCTGATAGCTTTGTTTTTTAAATTGGATGATGTTCATGGAGCGTTGAGTTTGTTTGAGGAGATGAAGTATCAATATTGCCGCCCAGATGTGTTTACTTACACAGAGTTGATCAGAGGCCTTGGTAAAGCTGGGAGAATTGACGAAGCATATAACTTCTTCCATGAAATGCAGAGAGAAGGCTGCAGGCCAGACACAGTAGTCATGAATAATATGATAAATTTCTTAGGCAAGGCTGGTCGTTTGGATGATGCTATGAAGTTGTTTCATGATATGGGAAACCTGCGGTGCATCCCAAATGTAGTGACATACAATACTATAATGAAAGCACTTTTTGAAACAAAATCCCACTCTTCTGAAGTTCCATCATGGTTTGAGAGAATGAAGGGAAGTGGTATTGCACCCAGTTCATTCACTTATTCCATTTTGATTGATGGATTCTGCAAGACCAACAGGGTAGAAAAGGCCATGATGCTACTGGAGGAGATGGACGAAAAGGGTTTCCCTCCATGTCCAGCAGCGTATTGCAGTCTAATTGATGCTCTTGGAAAAGCTAAGCGTTATGATCTTGCATGTGAACTTTTTCAGGAACTAAAAGAAAATTGCGGCTCCTCTAGTGCTCGAGTGTATGCGGTTATGATAAAACACTTAGGGAAGGCCGGACGGCTTGATGATGCTATAAGTCTGTTCGATGAGATGAACAAACTCGGTTGCACTCCTAATGTTTATGCTTACAATGCTCTCATGTCCGGATTAGCAAGAACAGGCATGCTAGATGAAGCTCTAACTACAATGAGACGAATGCAAGAGCATGGGTGTATTCCTGATATCAATTCATACAATATTATCCTGAATGGTCTGGCTAAAACAGGGGGACCTCATCGTGCAATGGAGATGCTTTCTAACATGAAACAGTCTGCAATAAAACCGGATGCCGTCTCGTATAATACTGTTCTTAGTTGCTTGAGTCATGCTGGCATGTTTGAGGAGGCAGCTAAGCTGATGAAAGAGATGAATGAGTTAGGGTTCGAATATGACCTCATTACATATTCGTCTATACTGGAGGCTATTGGAAAGGTTGATCATGAATAAATCAACAAAATATTCACGGGCTACTGGAAAGGTTCATATGGCACCCTAATCCAAGATTTTGTTTTTTACGAAAGATTCTTCCAATCGACTTTGTCTGTTTGGCATAGATCAAAAGCTATGCCTCAGTCAACTCAAGCGAACTGCACTACTGTAGCACAGTGAAAACATTGAGGACAGCAGTTGAACTAAGAGGTATCTAACTGGATATTTCACTATTTTGTTAACTAGTGAATATAATTCCCTTATTTTTCTGTCCTTTTTACGTTCAAGTATCTTTTTCTTCTTCTAGTGTTGTATACATAAAGAATGTTTTCTATTTTTTCTATTAGGATTCCAAAAGGAATTTTCTGTGCTTATAAGTGCTAAGCCTCCGTGACTTTGCTGCTGAAAGTTCTGGTATGTGTTAGTCTGTGCAACTCTCATATTTTCAAACACTGTATTATAGCAAAGAAAAGTGGACCAATTAAGATTTATCTTCAGTTTGGCCTAAATTAGTATATGATCTAAGGATAGCTTTGGCCTTTCTGTTATTGATTTCTCCTTTATGTATGCTCAGCTTTACATGAATTTAAAAATAATGGCCCCAATATATAATCTTTGTTTTCTATTCTTGCACGCTTTATATATGGTAATTTGATAGCTTCTCAAGAGTAATTTGGATATTACTTATCACATACTTTTCTCACAAAAGTATTTCCTTTTTTATGTATATAAATTATTGTGCCCTGTTGCACTGCTGAAATAACTTGAATGTTTACAGTTACTACTCGGATGGGGCCCCTGCATGACTTCCCCAGCTTCATGGCAGCATTAGTGCAGTTCCATTGAAAATGGAGGGTTTCTGGGTCAAGCTATCTCGGTATCAAAGTGTAGATCTTGTCCGAAACCGAGATATAAGGCGAAGATTCCACCAGAAGAGAATGTTGACAGTGAAGACAATTTTGGGGTTAACAGTACTTTGGAGATATGGTAAAGCTGCATATTTAATGATAATCTTAGGAGCATTTTGCAATTTGTGAAACCAGCAGTCAGTGAAGTTCAGTAAACCCAAGTTCAGGATCAAGATACTATTCAAAACCAACCTAAATTGCTCTGTGAGTGGTTTGAAACAGAGCTCCGTCCATATGTGTTTGTAAAGTCTCTTGTATATGTTATGTTATCATAGTGGAATCTCTGAATTCACTAGGCTGGCAGTAAGCATCAACGCTTAGGTTTCGATATCTCTACAGCGTGCAAAGGGAGAACTGCATTCTGTTGCTTGGAGTATTGTTCTAGAGATTGTACTTTTACAGTTCTAGAGATTGTTGTATGAACTTTGCAGCCTGTGTGCTTGACTATCGTCTGTACGTGGTCCTTGGCATTCTCTAAAAGCAATACGGCTCATCTGCACATGACAAGGGCATTACAATATTATTGCTTTTTAGAAAGTGAATGCGTCACATGTCATGCTTATGCATTGTTCCAACTCATGAACACACGCGAACACCTAGCTGGGCACGAGATCAGGTTACCGATGCCGCTGGATCAGATCAGGTTTTGATTCAGCCAGCTTATAGCTTGCGGCGCCGCAGTCACGGAAACCGCAACCTGCCACGAGTTCCTGCTGGTAATGAAATAATGCCTGTGCATAAAATGTCTACAGAGTAGTAAATACCAACTTGGACCTCTCAGAATGATTCGTGTTGCAAATAATGTATATACACAGGTGACAGGTCATATATACCTCAGGAAAATTATAGAGAAATCGACCTACATACTCGTATTAGTGCTACACTTCTACTGCCTCATCTAACAATGAATAGATACAACAGAAAAAATTGCCAAAAATGTTGGAAAGATGAAATCCTGTCTTTCATAAAAATCTTTGAGATCAACCTGAGATCATAAAGAAGACATCTCTTGAGTTTGCAAGTCACTGCAACTGCCGTTGTCTGGAGATCTGCCGAAGGCCTGCTTCCAGGTCTTCCAATGTGATCGTGATCATAGTATCAACATCGTCACAGTTGAAATCAAGCCGTAGATCCAGGTTCTCACGGGCATTGACAAGCAGCGTGTCTACAAGGCCTCCATTCATCTGTTTCCGCCGCTCTTCACTGGTCTCCTTGGCAATTAAATCTGCGATAACATCGATGCTGCAGCTCGGGTGTAGCTTGAACCCATAAAGCAAACTACTATCACTTGGGCTATTCATCTTCATATGTAAGATCTCTGCTAATTCTGTTGTACTGAAATCATCAAAATAGAAGAATTTCGTGACCCTCCTACAGAAGCCATCATTCGAGGCAATGACACGCTTCATTGGCTCGCAGTACCCAGCAAATATGACAACTAACTTTGCACTGTCCATTACAGACATTATCTCCTCCAAGGCTTCTAAACCATAATCCTTATCATCGGTTTTTTGCATTGGTATCAACCTGTAAGCTTCATCCACAAAAAGAATACCTCCCTCCGCATCCTGTATCTGTTGAGACATGATTACGGTAACAATGAATCAGGTAAAAACAGACTGAAAATCAAATTCAAAAGGTAAAATACAGACTGAAAAATCAATTTCAAAAAACTATCCTAACAGGTACCCCCATTGGGCAACTGAAAGAGCCTTTCCAACCAAAACAAGCAATTTCTAAGTAAATGGCTCAAACTACTACGTTCTTCTAAACAACCAGAAATATCGTAAATTATCAAGTATCAACACCTATAACACCCAAAACAATTCATTTTGACATTCCATTGCTGCAATTTCCAACATCAATCATATAGTTTTGTGTCTGTCAAGATAGTTACACCAGAAAGAAATCTTATACATTACAACTGACAGAAAGTATAAATACCTTCCTCCTAGTCTTTGGTCCAGTATGGCCCACAAATTCTCCGACAAGATCCGTTCGCTGAACTTCGGTTACTTTGTCAGTAGGCAGAATTCCAACCATATGAAGTAGCTTTCCAAGAATCCGAGCAACCATAGTTTTACCTAAAGTAGAGGTTGAAATATTAACAGGTATGGATGGTTCCAGCAAGTTTTTACTTAGTATTGATGCATCCTAGTGTATATACAGATAAATGCAGAAGCTTCTAGGAACATGATTTCAGCTCATAAAGCAGCAAGAGCGCCCTACAAGATGTTCATGAGCGAATAGCAACTCTAAATGTACTAAAAGTTCACTGATGGGAAATTTTATGATGTGGTACTATAATGACAAACCATGGCACTGTTTCTCATAATCAAACTGAACAGAACAGTTGTAGTATGCAATAGGAAAAAAGAGGAAAGCTACTTTCTCTCGAATAATCTTACCAGTTCCTGGATTGCCAAGAAATGCCATATGGGGGGCTCTTCTGCTAGCAATACCTAAACCCATAGCCCGTCGCTTCTCATCAAAAAGCATTCCCCTTGCCCAGCGACGTAATTGCATCTTTAACTCTTGCAATCCAACGATTTGTGATATTGCTTCTTCAAACTCTGCCATTGCTTTCCCTTCGCGGCATGACATGAGGGCTTTCCGTTTTCTTTGCTCTTCCATCTGACGACTAAGGAGCTTTAGCAGCTTTTCACTACCAGCTCCCACTGGAACATGATTTAAGGGGATTTTGCCTTCCTGGTGGCAAAACGTGATAGATGTTCAGTACATAGTAAACTTTAATAGTGGTGTAAATAAGATATTTAAACCATTACTGTGAACAAGTAGTACATCATCTTTTGCAAAACAATCTGCATTGTAGCTTAACAACACGCTGACAGTGCTGCAGTCTCCAGCTTGAAGTGCATGCCAGACAGCTAAATGCAATGGTGTCATGCCGTTCTGCATCATCATGAGATGAACATATCAAATTTGTGCATAGGCTGTAAATAAAACGAACCTAAACTAAAATGAAGGTAGATCTTACATTGGCTTTGGCTTCTATTTGCGCGCCGCGTGCCAGGAGTAGTTTTGTTGATTCACAAGAACTATTTTTCACTGCCATATGCAGAGGAGTCTCTCCATACTGTCAAACAATGAAATAATTAGTTTATATGTTAAGCTTGATGCATGAAAAAAGTGGGAAAGAGGACTCCAAACAAACATAAAGTATCGTCGCAGTTCAAGTACCATATTCTTTGCCTCCAGATCAACTGTTTCTATGCCTTGCCAATTTAGCAAGAACCTCACTATTTCAGTATTATTGTAGCCAGCAGCAACATGAAGTGGTGTTTGACACATCTGCATATTTCATTTCAAAAAAGAAAGCAAGGTAGCACAAAGTTGCATGCTTATACATTGCATTTCTTCACTGTAAATTACTAGTTTAGTTAGAAAGCAATTAAAGCCACAGGTGCACGGCAAATGGTTAAATTCTATGTCATCCAACAAATCGAATTCAAAAGGTAAAATACAGACTGAAAAATCAATTTCAAAAAACTATCCTAACAGGTACCCCCATTGGGCAACTGAAAGAGCCTTTCCAACCAAAACAAGCAATTTCTAAGTAAATGGCTCAAACTACTACGTTCTTCTAAACAACCAGAAATATCGTAAATTATCAAGTATTAACACCTATAACACCCAAAACAATTCATTTTGACATTCCATTGCTGCGATTTCCAACATCAATCATATAGTTTTGTGTCTGTCAAGATAGTTACACCAGAAAGAAATCTTATACATTACAACTGACAGAAAGTATAAATACCTTCCTCCTAGTCTTTGGTCCAGTATGGCCCACAAATTCTCCGACAAGATCCGTTCGCTGAACTTCAGTTACTTTGTCAGTAGGCAGAATTCCAACCATATGAAGTAGCTTTCCAAGAATCCGAGCAACCATAGTTTTACCTAAAGTAGAGGTTGAAATATTAACAGGTATGGATGGTTCCAGCAAGTTTTTACTTAGTATTGATGCATCCTAGTGTATATACAGATAAATGCAGAAGCTTCTAGGAACATGATTTCAGCTCATAAAGCAGCAAGAGCGCCCTACAAGATGTTCATGAGCGCATAGCAACTCTAAATGTACTAAAAGTTCACTGATGGGAAATTTTATGATGTGGTACTATAATGACAAACCATGGCACTGTTTCTCATAATCAAACTGAACAGAACAGTTGTAGTATGCAATAGGAAAAAAGAGGAAAGGTACTTTCTCTCGAATAATCTTACCAGTTCCTGGATTGCCAAGAAATGCCATATGGGGGGCTCTTCTGCTAGCAATACCTAAACCCATAGCCCGTCGCTTCTCATCAAAAAGCATTCCCCTTGCCCAGCGACGTAATTGCATCTTTAACTCTTGCAATCCAACGATTTGTGATATTGCTTCTTCAAACTCTGCCATTGCTTTCCCTTCGCGGCATGACATGAGGGCTTTCCATTTTCTTTGCTCTTCCATCTGACGACAAAGGAGCTTTAGCAGCTTTTCACTACCAGCTCCCACTGGAACATGATTTAAGGGGATTTTGCCTTCCTGGTGGCAAAACGTGATAGATGTTCAGTGCATAGTAAACTTTAATAGTGGTGTAAATAAGATATTTAAACCATTACTGTGAACAAGTAGTACATCATCTTTTGCAAAACAATCTGCATTGTAGCTTAACAACACGCTGACAGTGCTGCAGTCTCCAGCTTGAAGTGCATGCCAGACAGCTAAATGCAATGGTGTCATGCCGTTCTGCATCATCATGAGATGAACATATCAAATTTGTGCATAGGCTGTAAATAAAACGAACCTAAACTAAAATGAAGGTAGATCTTACATTGGCTTTGGCTTCTATTTGCGCGCCGCGTGCCAGGAGTAGTTTTGTTGATTCACAAGAACTATTTTTCACTGCCATATGCAGAGGAGTCTCTCCATACTGTCAAACAATGAAATAATTAGTTTATATGTAATGCTTGATGCATGAAAAAAGTGGTAAAGAGGACTCCAAACAAACATAAAGTATTGTCGCAGTTCAAGTACCATATTCTTTGCCTCCAGAGCAACTGTTTCTATGCCTTGCCAATTTAGCAAGAACCTCACTATTTCAGTATTATTGTAGCCAGCAGCAACATGAAGTGGTGTTTGACACATCTGCATATTTCATTTCAAAAAAGAAAGCAAGGTAGCACAAAGTTGCATGCTTATACATTGCATTTCTTCACTGTAAATTACTAGTTTAGTTAGAAAGCAATTAAAGCCACAGGTGCACGGCAACTGGTCAAATTCTATGTCGTCCAACTCTGCATTCTTCTCAGCATATGCTTCCAAATGCACAGACATGACAGACATGAGACCCAAGGTTGATTTAAAATGGTTTGACCTAATTGATATTTATGGTAATTCCAAGAATGGTGATTATAAAAGCTGGTTAAAGATCTGAATGAAAGCCATTAATCCGATTATCAGCAGATGATTATTTAAGCTCGCCTTTTCCATAAGTCTAGCGCACTGGCATGTTTTGTAGCGTATGAAGCTTTGCACAAGACCTAATCCTGTTTTCCAGCGAGAAACATAAGGTGAAACGCAGGCAATATATATGAGCCAAATTTTACAGAGCACTGTAAAAATAGCAGCTAGTTGAATTAGTTTTGAATTAGGCATTAAGAAGGTGGAATGGCAATAAGAACGCATTAAGATGTTCATGATTCCATCTGTTGCAAAGATGTTTAGATAACTAAGTCAGAATCACCGCACATGATATCCCAATCTAATGAGCTGCCTACCAGAAACGTCTAAATCACGTCGAAATGCAAAACGGTTAAAGATAAGAAAGCGACCCGTCTGAAACGGCCGCAGCAAACTCAAGGATAATCAAAGCAAAGCATAATCGCATGTATGTAACTTCCTCGTGAATTTTGGAATCATCGAAAACAAAGAAGAAAGCAAATGTCGAGCATTAAATTGAGCAAGAGGGGTTGTTTCGAAAGAGGGGGAAAAATGCGCAAGCAGGAATGTAGGGTAGCAAATTAATCATAACCACAACAAATTAAATAAGGAACAACATAATGCACCGATATAAATCATCTTCTTGGCTCAAAAGCATCAAAAGGGAGAGAAAGAAACACTCGTAACTACAGCAATTGATCGAAGGTGCAACTCTGAGGTAAGCAGGACGGAATGCAGGCTAAAAATACACGAAAGAACACAAGAGCCAAGAGAAAGTGATGCCCAAACAAATTCAAGAAATCCGTTAAACAAGCTGAAGACAACGGAACACGAAAGCAAATGGTGAACTAGCCACGCTGCACGCCGGAATGAAACCCAATACCGCCCGTAGAAACCCAAGTTGCAATCACACGCACACCAAATCCGACTGGAGCCACATTTTGACATCCAGAATGGCGCACTTCCTCACGAATCTCATAAGCTGACTCCACACTGCAAGCATCAAGAACCGCAGCACGGACAAAATATCGCATCTTTAGAAGAAGAAGCAGCGCGCCGCACGTACCACGGGGTTCTTGTCGTTGAGGAGGTCGGAGTTATCGAGCAGCTTCCTCTGGACGCCGGCGAGGTCGCCGGCGCGCACGAGACCGTGGATAGTCTCGGGCTTGGCCGGCCTCGGCCGCCCGTTCTGGCTCCCGGGCATCTCCCCCCACCGCCTCCCTCCTCCACTGAGGACCT
>LAPY01000186.1:163626-173727 GCA_000970635.1 Eragrostis tef
GGGCCGGCCTCGGCCGCCCGTTCTGGCTCCCGGGCATCTCCCCCCACCGCCTCCCTCCTCCACTGAGGACCTTCACCTCCGTTTGTGCGCCCGCGCGACCGCTCTCCCCTTGAGTGTGAGGAGGAGGACCCGCCGCCGTCGAGGAGGAGGGGTGGAAAAGGAGGGGAGGTCGTGACCGTGACCCGTGAAGCGGCCGAGGGGACCCGTCGCTCTCCCCAGGATTTTCTGGTTTTATAATTATACCCCGTTTTAGCGTTAAATTTTAGAGAACTCAAAAAAAAAATCTAATACTAAGGGCGCGTTCGGAGTTCTTTCTCTAACAGTCAAAAAAAATTTATCTTAAATAAAGTTTAATTACAAAACTAACTACAGAACTCCCGATCTAAATGGCGAGACGAATATAATGAAGGTAGTTAACCCTATATGATAGTTACTGTAGCATTACGATAACATCATTGTAGCAAAACATAGCTTAATTAGGCTTATTAGATTCGTCTCGCAAAGATGTTTTATAAAAAAGTTTTGACATTAAACTCTATTTAGTACTCTTAAATAACAAGATTCTCTTTAATACTAAAATTTAGAGGGGTCTAAACAAGCACGCCGAAGGCGCCCTTAAATTTCCCCAATTGAACTTGACTTGAAATTACCCAACTCATTCGCCCAAGACCAATTCGCACATGACCGCCCTCCTCCCATCCATTCTACCAGTAGCAGCAGATAATTTGATGGGAACCGTCACAAGCCACGGCAGTTTTAGCACCAAACTTGCCCATGTCCGATTGGACTCTGGCCAAATGAGCGTGAGACTTCAAGCTCACTAACAAGCACAGAACTTGCCCGTGTTCGATTGGACTCTGGCTAGATGAGCGTGAGACTTCATGCTCATTAACAAGCACAGGACTTGACCATGTTCGATTGGACTCGGGCCGAAACGCAAGAAAAAATGTATCAACGCCCAAACCAGGCGCAAGCATAGGTGGCTTCATGCTCATTAACAAGCACGGAAAACATTCATGCCAAACACCTTAGAGTTGAAGATCATTGAACAAAATGTTGCAAATAAGCCGTAAAATTATTCCACGCACAGCATTCACAGGAGCAAGAAACAAATATGTCGTCCCTGGAATGTCCCCGATCAGGTTGAAACAAACACTACAACAACAGCAGCGGCGGCAACACAGTCCGCTCTGCCAGTGTCAAAAGCAAATGGGTACTGGTACACTACAGATTACAGGGGGAGTGGAAGGGGGGAAAAAAGGAAGGCAGTCCTCTCGAGTGAGAATGCACAGGATGGATAAAGGGCCTCGGTGGCCGTATGATCAAACACTAAAAAGGGTAGGGTCGGCGGTGCAATGGGTGATGATGGATCCCGGCCAGCTGCTCCAAGATAAGGGCGCACACCAGTGTGGCTTTTCGTGGCCCCTGCAAGGGGAGGTGAGACACTTCAAGAACTTACCACTGGTGCCGCGGCCCCCCGCCCTGCTAGATTCCACCGACCATCTGTAAAAGCAATCGAGTGGAGTGGGAAGACTGAGTGAGACATATCAGATATGCTATGCTGCTCCATACTGGTAATGGAATATGAATCATATACATGCTGACCGAAAAATAGTGACGAATAAAATCCATGTATGAAAAGAAACAAAAAAGAACACGCTTTTCAGATTTAAGCAGAATAAAGCGTTTCAAACACTATGCTAAGGTACTATCCAGTCAATCTATTCAGACATCAGTTCTGGTATTAAGTTAGCAATAATAACAGAAGCTTCTTCATGCAGTATTTGAGATTTTAGTTACAAATGTCATTTGATCTTAGTGCACATATAAAACTTAGATGAAAAAAAAAACTAGCAGACTAGTTAACTTAAGTCCCTTCTGCATGAAAGATTTTTGTTCAAACAATTTCGAGATGCTTTTCTAGTTTTCAAGTTGTGGAGCATACAGTATGCTTTTCTAGTAGATATGCATTCAAGTGAGCTAGCAGTGCAAGCGAATTAATTCAAGTGAGCTAGCAGAGAAGTTGATAAATTGCAAAATGGGAATGATATTTGCAGACGAAACAAGAGATGTGAGAAAAAAAGGATAACCTTTGAGTGGGAAGGTACCAGGCTACTCTCAGCTATCTCTATAGGATCTTGACAAAATTTGGTGCGTCATCCCTCGCTCCAGCAGTCGTGCGGTAGACATATAACTTCTCCACTTTAGAGGGATCTACAGAGTTTTCCTCCATTTCACAGCTTCCAATGCAGTTAGTTTTGTAATTAAACTTTATTTAATAATATTTTTTGATTTAGACCCCTCTTAGACCCCTATAAAACAAACACCTGAAGGTTAGTATGCACTATAGAAAAACAAGGTTAGCATGCTAATTGTTTTTTTTTTCTTGCGTAAAAAAGTCCTCGAACTTCGGGTGTTCACTGGATTCTAGCAAATTGCATCGTGGTAAGCTGGGTTTCATGTCTTTTTCAGCGGTTTCACATGTTTTTCAATTAAAAGAAGTGTTTTCTCAGATGCTTCTACTTAAGCCCTATTCAAAAATAAGATCAAGCATGAAGCAACAAAATAGTAGCTTCACCGGATTTTTTCTCTACAAGACTCTCATCTTTTCATATTCGTCATTAAAAATATGAAAAAGTCGTAGAAAAAGCTGTTGTGTCAAACTTTTTAGCACAGCCGTAGATACAGCCAGCATAACCGTTTCTTTAAAAAAACCACAGCCACAACCAAAGACAGCACAACCATAACTTTACCAAAGAGACCTTAAGTTAACTTGATTGAAATTCAACCAAGTTTACGCGTTCAACCTCTATACATGTGGATGTGGCCTAACCGAGAGTCAAAAATAAAGGGTTTGGTGTAGTCCTATAAGAATTTTTAAGTAAGATCGAAGAACTTGAAAATCTTTTCTTAGAAACTGATTCCATATTTTTCATGAACATCTGAGAACTGATTACAGTATAAGCGGTAGTGTTATTTATGACATTTTCCATTAGATTAATGACTTCACCCAAAGTCTCAAATGGGAAAGGAAACATTATATATGCTACTCTACTGTTTTGTCTCACATTAGAAGATCACGGTTTTGGTTGAACAGAAATGGGACGCCTAATCGAGTGATTTGATTACTAGGGACTTTCACTGTGACGCGTCGGCGCAGCGACCGGATGCATGCGTGACATTCGTGCCGGTGGGCATGCACGTGGGGCGCCGCATCGCACAGCTGTCTCCGCGCCTGCGCGGCTGGAGCTGGATAGATGTCGGCTGCTCGCGCGTTGCCGGCCAGGTCTGGCTGCGCCGGCGCCGCGCATCCGTCCGGCCAACCCACCCCCCATCAGCTATGGCAGTCGCACTGCACAACTTCATCATCAGATGAAATTGTGCTTGCTGCAGCTGTGAGCTGAAACGATCGCAGTTGTACATAGTTCGAAGGACATAACAGGATATGTTTTTTTTTTCAAAACACAATGGGACTCAGTCATGTACGCATCCAATCATTCTCACAACCGTACACCATACCACTATAAATGCTTCCGAGAGAATGAACCCGATTTGATTTTGAGATTCATAAAGCCATCACAAAGACGTCTTGCTGTAGATGTAGTCATTGTAACTGATGAAAGAATAATTATTCATAAATACAATACTCATGTTAAGTCAGATACTTTTAAACCTGAATGAGTTGCTTCCACTACAACCAAACCATCTGAGCTCCACTCAATCGTTCAGTTTACTACAAAAAGCGAAACGATTTTGATTTATAGGAATTTTTTATTCTGGTTTATGTGGAACTAGTAGGGTGACTCTACGAAGATCACAATGTCCATCATATGTGAAACTACAATGACCATGATACCATGGCGATGAAGGTGAAGAGCATGTTGCGACATAGTCATAGCTATACAGTGTAGTTGTTTGAGGTGCATAATTTTAGTTATTTAAGGTGGCTATTATGGCTGGGAGCATATGCACCTCTTGTCCTTCCTGCTTCTGAACTGGAGCATGCCCATCTTAGGCCGCTAGGCTACAAAGACGTGAGCACACTATCCCTCCGCCTCCCCGTTCATCGAGTTGGCTGGAAAGTCCGACGTCTTCTTCTCGCCCACATCCAGACTTTGAAGGCCGTTTCTTTGCGTCACACGATAAACTTCCCCTTCCTCCCAGAAGAACATCACTAATACCTCGGCTTGATTGTGTGTGCGCGCGCGCGGCATGTGCAGCCGCAAAGATTCACAGCCAAAAAAAAAGGTGTGCGGGTTTTAGGGGGTTCAATTCCTATCTTCTTTTCTTAGGCATGATTAGTATATTCCTTGAGTGCATCGGTTTATTTTGATTGATGTACACAACATACAAAAGGTGATAAATCTGCAGTTTTATACGGGCAGAAATTTTTTGGTACAAATGAGTTACTGGGTGCAATGACAAAATGTACACAACTTATTCTTCAAGATGGATTTTCCTTTGTGCTTCATTATTAAGCCAACAATCTGACGAATGATAGAAGGTGGATTTCAAGTTCAACTTTCCATTCATTCTAATTTCAGAGCGAACATAATGCATTTCCCACTTTGATTTCACGAGCCAAAGATGAGGGAAATCAAATGAATACTGGTTTTCAACTATCCGGTCCGCTTCAGATGGTATACTGATTTTTGGATGTAGTTTCAAATGAATTTGACCAGTTTTCGAACACTCGGTGAGGTCCAGCTTCCGTGGCTCCATCAGTTACTGAAGCCGGTACCCAAGAGCCAAGCGAGAAAAATCAAGAAGCGGGTCAGCCGATCATCATTCCATTGGTTATAACAATTTTTATAACCGTATCTCTAATCGATCAGTATGTGTTGTAGAATCAGAGTATAATATTTTAAATGCTCACAATCATATCTCAAGCCTGTATTGTATAAGTATAGAACAATATTTTATCGTGCCACTTATTAGCTGTTGTCGGAGCATTTATTTTGATTTCCATTTAATATTGACCTAGTATTAGCAATATATATTGAACTGCAAAATCATTTGGGAGATCTTCAAAACAGACTGCACAACCCATTTATATGGATTTGTTACGGCCGTGAGATCCAACGGCTAAAATCGCTTGGGTGGTGATTTATGTATGTATTTTTTGACCGAATGATTTATATATGTATTGATAAATAGAGGAGTCATAACACTTGGTCATAATAGAGTTGTACAAATACGTTGTATGTAAAGCATTTTTCTATTCTAAAACACAACTAAATCATACAAATGTCCTTACTTGCATTTTATCCTTGCAAAAATCTTGCATAAAGGATGGAAAAATATATTTAGCAAGATCAATATTTCTTCTTTAAAGATAATTGAAATCCTTGTCTCTTAAAGGCTTTCCCTAGGATGGAAAAATATATTTAGCAAGATCAATATTTCTTCTTTAAAGATAATTGAAACCTTTGTCTCTTAAAGGCTTTCCCTGAATTTCTCTACACAATTAAAGCTACCTTTATGAGTCCCCGATCTCCCTAATGCTCAGGTTCTATATAAAGTGGCATCTCAAAGTATGTTGTGCTCTTCATCCCATTGCACCCAAAATGTTTAGGCCTAATCCGTTGATGCCAGCGATTGCCATCTGTCTATGTTTTGTTGCGTATCTATGTAGGGGTGTCCCAATTTATCATGAAGTTCGAGAGGTATTTTTTTTTCAATTCCAAGTAAGGGATACAAGAACAATGTGTAGCCTGTTGTAATAGTGATTAATACTTTTCTATGGCATATGCCTCACTAGCTCGCCCCTGTTTGGTGTCTTCCTTGTTTGTTATAGTTTGTGTGTGCATGATGGGCTCTTTCTTCTACTTTCCATAATTTGTTTTTCATTTTTTATCGAGCTTCTTTATTCGCAGCCTACATGCTGGTTCATGTATTATGTCGTTGGCATCTTAATAGCCTTGCATGAGGCTGGATCTGTTAAAAAATGGCAAGGAACAAGTTTCACTGTGTATCAGACTCCGGTCTGGGCACATTAATGAAAAGAGACATACTGATTGTATAATCATTGGATTCCACTAGATAGTGCACCAAATATCTGTTTCACTCACCAATTGTGCAGTGTTGAGTATTATACGGTGAATTTTAGTACAATTTCATAGCAGTGATTTCCTCGGTCATTGTGATGATAATATAGTTTTAGTCTCAAACTTAAAAAGACTTTTTCCAATTACGTCATTCAGCATGCATTTTTCTTTTCTGCTTGAAGGGTTCATTAGCACAAACTTTTCCACATAGCCCAGACAAACAAAACTGTACAAGCTTGCAGTCAAACTTCACTCCGACAACAATTGTAGTACAAGGTTCGGCCGCATTGGATTCAGTATATGTGAGTACACATCTTGGTCTTATTCAAATATGAACTTCAGTTTAATTTTTGCAATTACTCATTTTATTATACATTGGATCATCAATCATAAGAACAAAGCTGCAATTATATTATCAAGATTATGTCCCATCATATATAGCTGCTACTCAACCTTGACCAGAATAGCAAATATAGTGCTCCATACATTTCTATAGGCAATTTTCATTCTATATCTTGGGACACTAATAAAAAATAATTGTAGGAATCTGATTGCCACTGTAAAATCTTTCCATTTCTAAGGGATTGATGAGAGATAAATATTGCTAAGAAACATAAAAGTTCCTTCATGAAAAGAAAAAACTGCCAACGACGACACAAGCACATACAAATGGAATAGTGCCATGCAATGATTTGACCACATAAATCTTGGCTGCTGCCATTTTTATCATTAAAAAAACTAGAATAATTTGACCCAATAGATCCTAACTTTGTTCCTGGTTCCATATTCATGCATTTTGCAATGTTGCGGTTGCTTGTTTTCCCCCATTCTGTCCGTAGTTGTCATGTCCTTTTTTATGCAAATAGTTGATGTGCACTTTATCTGAGCATTTTTCATTTTGTAGACCGTCGCACACGAACCTCCAGGAGGTCATGATGCCGAGTATTACGGGCTACTTGCCATGACGGATGTGTACGGGCATGAACTAAAACGCGGCCAGTGGACTTCAACTGCGATATGGGTTTCCCATGATGGGGATGGTTCAAAATCAAGTTTTAATTCGATTCATGTTGGGTGGCAGGTAAGAAATTTTTTCTCCTCCATAACGCCTATTAAAATGGTACCCAATGTGGTGGTAGTATATACTATAGTATGATAATTCACTCAATGAAAGCTTGGAGACAGGCATCTAAATAAATGATAATCTGTTTGGAATACATGGAGCAAACTTTTGGAAATAGTATAACTAGTTCTTTATTGAAATTTTGTTTCAAAATTAATGTTGCAACTTTACTATATTTTACATACAATCTATACTTTTTGCTGATATGGATGACTAAAATGATATATGACCGGAGGAGTGTATTCATGATTTAGTAATCTTGGTTGCTCCCCTTCATAAGGGAGTAAAGAATGTGGATGTTTTCAAATGAAACTAACTTTAGCGTACACAGGTAAGTGGTAAGTCCTATCCATCCGATCAACATCTATCAACTAATATTCCTTTCTGAAAACAGGGGGTAATAACACTAAAACCACAGTGGCTATAACCTCTAAACAACTGTCACAGCACCTCATGCAACAGTAAAACAATTTGACGTATACTACCACACACCAAGTAAAAATGTGCATTGCATCTATACTGTTATTGGTAACTAAGATTACCATTTATATGACTTAAGTAAACGATTTGGAATTGACTGGATTCTCCATACATATTTTCTATTATTGGGAATATATTCAAATTTACTAAGTTTTCAGTTCTTTACTTGATTTTACAAATCATTCTTATGCCTTGCAAGTCTTTCGTTCTGATCAGAAGGCACCTTTTCATTTTACAGGTTTTCCCAGCACGCTACGGAGACTCCCGTACCCACTTCTATACCTATTGGACTGTATGTAAATTATGTTTTGGATTGATAACCTTGTTCTCATGATAATTGTCATATATACATATGAATAATTAATAAAGCATGAACATATATATACACAATACAGAGAGATGGATCTCAAAAAACTGGGTGCTTCAACATGGAATGTCCTGGTTTTGTTCGAGCTGATGGTGCTATTATAGCTCCAGGTGCTGTGATAGACCCAGTTTCTGATGCTAACAATCTACAGAATGTCACACTGAAAGTGTTTAAGGTAGGGGTGGCCCTATTGTGTTGTAACTCAAACCTTTCTCTCTCTTTTTTTTCTTTTCTTTTTGACAAGGAAATTCTTAAATCAATTTATGTGAGGTGAATCCTGACCAACTGCAGGACAGAGCAAGTGAGGACTGGTGGAATTTTTATGGTTACAACAGCATTCCGAAAGCAGTAGGCTACTACCCCCAAGAACATTGTTCACCTCTATGGAAGATAACGCAAACAACATTGCATTTGGTGCGTTGGCAGTCGCTTCTGAGACCCTCCCAACTCCTCCGATGGGTAGTGGTGCCCTTCCAAATGGTGGCCAGAGCCGTGCTGCATCGTTCTCCTATGTAAGCCTCGTTGATAGGGATGGGAAGAGCATCCCCATCACGGGAGACTGGCCGAGTAATGCAGATAAAGGCCAATGTTACTCCATTACTCCTCTTGCTTCTGCTAAGTGCTTTTATGGTGGGCCTGGAGGTTGCATGTAATAATGTGTGTTGAAACATTTTTAGAGGAATAATATGTTGAATCAACATATCAAACATGATCTGTGATTGCCGGCATCTCTCGTATTCTTGTCTTGAAATAAAAACCATTATTATATCAAGAGAGAACCACATACTCTTGTATGGCATTCAATCAGTGTACAGTCATAATTTTCTGAACAACAGACTTCAGCTGGTTGCAGAAGAACATTGAAGATTCCTTTGTGGGATAGGGAGAAGTAAATATTTTCAGATATGTCACACCTACTGCTGAACTGAGATTTGGCAAGCAGGCTCAGGGGTAAAGGCTGGAATCGAAGACTACGTCGTCCATTCAAGAAGGCGGATTTTCATGTGGATGTTGTAATAGCGGGAAACATAGTTTCGTACAAGATTCTATGTGTCATGGGGCACGTGTTATACGTACTACTGAAAAGCTGTTCTGAATGATTGATTACGCTGATATGATACTAATGCAACATCGATGTTGCTGAGGATTAACTGAGGAAGTGCTTGGCTTTCGTAGTCGATCCTTTATCACATTAGTAGACATGTTGCAGCCTTGTTCTGCCCTCCCTTGTTCCAACGACCCTGTCCTGTCCTGTAGTTCCGTCGCTTCGCTGCGGCACATAAACCGCGAGACCGAGCACGATTTCCACGAACGGAACTGTCACGGCGACGGCATTTGCGTAGAAGTAAACGTGCCATGCTGAGCACGAGGGCGTGCGCCGTGGTGTACCACAGATGGCCGGAGGTAGTCGAAGTAGCTAGAGCAACCCAGGTGGCAGGTGTGTCGATGTGCCGTACGTGCTCAGCCAGCGCACGGCGAGGACGAAGAACAGGTCTTCCCCAACCTCCCTTCAACTCCGGCGTCGACGCCTTCCTGCCGCATGCACCCACGCCGCGATCGACCAGGCCATGGAGCCCGTGCGCCGCGGCGGATTCCTTCGCCTCGCCATGCGGCGCCCGAGGCCTCCTCCCTGCCCCCCTCCGCGCGCTTCGCGAAGAGCAAGGTCGTCCTCGCCGGCAAGGCGCACAGACAGCGGTGGCCGGCTGGTCAACGCCACCGACACCCACCTGGCGCTCAGGTTCCAGCCGCTCACGGGCTCCGCCGCCTTCGTCAACGACACGGACCTCGCCGAGGCGGCGTACCAGGTGGTGTACCGCGTCGACGTCCACGACGGAGCGCGGCGCGTCGTCCTGCTTCCACTGGTTGGACGCGACGCCGGCCATGTCGGTGAGAGGCAGGAGCGGGCCCAAGGTACAGACCTGGGAAGGCGTCAGGAGGAAGTCGGCCATGGCATGGCGGCGAGCAGCAAGGTGTTGATGACGAAGGCCGACGCCGTCTCGTGGATGACCACGTCATCCCCACCGTCTCGTCGGCGTCCTCAGCGCCGTCCCTTGCAACGGCGGCCGCGACCGCCCAACGGTACC
>LAPY01000186.1:179414-197030 GCA_000970635.1 Eragrostis tef
GGAGCCCCGCCGCCACCTCTACGGCCATGGCGGCGCCGAGCGCCGGTATCGTTGGACGCCATGCCATGATGGCGTTCTTGAACACCAGCGGGCTGTAGAGCATGCTCTACCTCGGTACCCATCGCCTGGAGGAACTTTTGCAGCCCGACGACACAGACGAGGATTCGGCGCGCGCTCGCTGATGGCTGGACGGTCAGGTGACTCAGGCTCTCTTGAGACGACGCCGCTGCCTGTTTACGGAGCCTTCGTAGCTTGGACCGCATGAGCCTCGCCGTGGCGCCCACGCATCGCGAGCCACTGGGGCGGCTCCGGCATGGCGAGCACCGCGCGTGGCCGCGAGAAGCACGCCGACGGCGTGCATCGCGGGTCAGCCAATGTGTGCCGACATGCCGGCTAAGGCGTAGTTACACACGTAGCTAGCCAAGGAGATAAAAATCTGCACGACCACACATCAGCAGAAAAAGGCAATAAGCTTCCAAATCATGAGATAGGGACTATGGAACTCGCATGTAACGTACAGGGACGACCGGATGTGTACATCAAGCAAAGCTCAACAAGGCGCCGCGGTTGGACGCGCGCCGAAGATATCTCAGTGTTGTGCTTGTACACTGGCGCCAGGATGCCGCAAATGAGTAGTACCTCCCGCGGTTTTTGCAGTGAATCAAGGAAACACAGCAATGTCTCGCAGTTCATCGGGCGACCGGCAGCCTTTTGGGCATTATCTTATCTCTCATCTGGGACGTCGATCTTCAAATAGATCTCTCTCTCTCTCTCTCTCTCGACTGATAAGTCCTCTTCTTTCGTTGTAATTTAATTTTCTTGCCCCATGGGCATTTGTATAGACTTTTCATTTAGTAACAAAATTTAGGCAGCTTGTAACACCTATTCTATTTCAGGTAAAAAAAATCCAACTCGCATTATTATTAGTACAGTAGTAGTAGTATTATACATAGGCCGTCTTAATATTTTATTGTTATCTTATTATTATTATTTTCTGACATTATTATTTTGAATTGTCTGCTTTCCTAAAAATAGGTATTTTCGTTTATTCTTTTAATGGTAATTGTAAGTAGTTTTTAAAATATGTGAAGTGTGTTTTGAACTGTTTTTCTTATGATGGCAATGGTGCGAAGGGTCTTCAGCTCAGTTGGTGTTCTCATGTTAGTCGGCCAGCAAGTTTCAGTGGGCTTCTTCTTCTTAATAGAAATTCAAGGGAACGTCGGATCCATGATCTCATTTTTATGATGGCAATAGTGGGGGCATATGTCCCAAAAAAAAATGAATCATAAGTGTATCGAGAGCTTCTCTTGTTCATCCCTCTTTCTCGACCAACAGCACCACTGATGCTCCCGACTCTGAAAAACAATCACCACGGCCTCAGAGTTGTGGCTAAGGTCGACATAAGCGTCACCATCTCCATCAACTTCAGCTGCCGGCGAACACTACAAGAAAACATGTTTTTTAGTCACTAAGAAAAAAAAATCTTTGTTGGTCACTATAAGTTGATTAATAGTGACCAAGTTTGAGATATTTGGCGGATATACGGTTTTAGTGACTAACATTATATGTAGTTACTAATGTTGTGTTGGTTGCTAAAAAGTTTTAGTGGCCAACATATGCAATTATTGGTCACTATATAGATATAGTGACAAAATTTTAGCCACTAAAATATGACCAAGGTTTTTGGTGACAAACTAGCTATTGTGACAAAAAAGAAAAAAAACTCATATATGATAAAGTATTTTGGTGACTAAAAGTCATTTTTGTTGTAGTGGAAGAGCTTAAAGAGATCGGCATGGTGATGGCGTGCCTTTCTTGAATTCTTGTGTGTGCGTGTGTTGGGGAGGTGCAGAGAGACGGAGGAGAGATTTGATGTAACAGGGTGACTTGCTCTGCTCGATCTATTGCTGAAATTATCGAAGTTAAACAGAGAGCTCGGGCGGGGGCGCCAGCCAAGCTGGCATGCTGGCGATGGCGTAGTTAGACACGTAGCCAAGGAAGGTGCCAACGTTGTGATTAAAATCTGCACCACCAGACATCAGTCAAGAGATAGCTAGGGGCTATGGAACGCGCATGTAACAGGAACCAAGCAATGTCAACAAGGCAGGCGCCGAGCTGGGACGCGGGAGATATCTCGGCGTTATACACCGGATCCCAAGCTGGCCTGTTCCGTTTGTGGCTGGCGCCGGAGAGGATCGATGCTTCAAAAGCAGTCCGTCAAGAAAGTGTCCAGCTCTTGACCGGAACGCGACGGTGCTCCTGCGACGCGAAGCCATGTCCTTGGTTCACGTGGGATCAGAAAGCTTCGGCGTTCAGATCGGTCCATGTTCAACCGGTTGACGCGCGCGCATGTGGATACATGGTCATCGATCGTCAGACACAAGTGGAAGAGAACACCGCGAGTCGCGCGAGCGTGGCGCCGCGGCAGACCTCAACGTACGGCGGCGACCCATGCATCTTGGTCACGAACGCACGCTGGTTGGATCGGCATTATATTTGGCCTCAAGCCACCAGCAGAGAAGGCAGCATCGTACGTGCCGTTGCCATTGTACCGCTGCCGCCGCTGTTATCGGCACTCCGGCCGGCGCCTGTCCATCAATGCGTTCGTGACCAAGACGCCTGTCCATCAATGGTAGTCTAGTCTAGGAGCGCCGGCGACGAGAGGTGGCACCACCCTCTGCAGCACCTAGCCGGTACATGTATTCGAAGAACACGGCTTCCGTCACGCTCGCGGCTGATCAATGTCGTGCTGCCGCTGCTCGATCCTCGCTGTACATAAGTAACACGACGTGCTGTGCTGGCGCGCCATGACAGGATTGGCGATGACAACCCGCCGGGGCAGGCATGCAGAGCTCTAGATCTAGACTACGACCAGCGACTAGTCAGCCTCTAACAGATCGACCGCACAAATCCAATCGGACGCGCGGCTCTGTGGTCGGGGTTTCGAATGACGGAGAGCCTTTACGAGAACTACGCGTCCTCCCGCTGCATGCATGCGTGGCTCTCCGGAGCGCCGCCGCCGACCGTACCCATCCCAAGGGATCGCTCGCCTTCAAGCTCCGCTGCATCGAGGTCCGCCCTGAATGAAACATGCCAATTCACTGTTCCTGGCCGACGACTCTGAAATTAAGGGCTGCTAGATACACAAGCGATTGGTTTCAGGGCGACAGTTGGGAAATTAAAACATCGTCCGGTGCTAGCTACAATGGCTCCCCTCCCCCCGCCCATGCCGGCGCGCTTAGGATGCCGGCACCAGCGTTATGACTACGACCAACGACTGGTCAACTTAACCGATCCAGACCGCACAGCATACAATCGAACGGCTGTACTAAATACCAAGGTGGTCGCTACTTCAAACGCATTTTCCTGCTGCATGCATGCATGCCTGGAAATCTGTTAGTACTCACCAGGAAAGTTGTGTTGAATGAATTTGAGCAAGCAGCGAAAAATCCTGCGTCCACACTATGAGATGTAGTTACGTCTCCAACCACGCGTTCGCGCCGTCCTTCGGCTGCGCGCCTCGGCCGGCACATCACTGCATCAGACTCGAAAACATAGGAAGCATGGATTATCATGTGGCCGCCCGAACGCGCCAAGCACTTCTCCCTGTCGAAGGCGTGCGTGCGCGTTACGCCGATGGCCTGATGTAGCTGCTTAATTCTTCGTTCTCCAGTGAGAGCCACCGTTCCGCGGGTCAATGGGATGCGCCGTGCAGGCAAATCTAAGTGCCAGATCATGATCGAGAGAGCAAAATAGTATAGTACTCCTGCACCGATTATCGTTGCAGCGGGTCAAGCGGACGACCAAATCATAAGAATGTAGTACACTTCATCCGGCTTCCCGTGCGACCAGAATTGGCTAAGCATCATATGATTCGGTAGGCAGCGACGACTCAACGTTGAGTCAACCCCGTAACGTGAACTGTGCTGTGCGCGCGTATACGCCCGTTGATTCAACTGAGTGCAGTTCCATCTCTCAAGTTGCTGTAACGTGATCAGTTGCGTATATACTCCCCGTTGAGTCAAACTGTATCGTGCAGTGTACCCAGTCGCGTTGTAGCTGGCCAGCGTTCCGGCCCTCGCATGCGTAACTTTGCTTCCTATAAATGTGGAGATACTGCCTCTAACGCACCGGCACCAGCTACTCCAATTAAGAACGTACGCCTCAGATCCTGCCCTCTACTACTAGTACTCTCTTAGCCAACTACTACAACTAGTTCTTTAATTTGTCGATGGCTTCCGCCCGTGCCGTCCCTCTGCCCGCCTGTCGCGGGCGCCGACGACTTACAAGAATGCTTGCAGTTGTGTTCTTCCAATTGCTTTGACGTAGCCCTCAGCAGATGCTCGGTGCCCCAATATTCGTCCAGCTCCAACTACAAGCAGGCCTGCATGGTAAGGTCCAGGAAGGATTGCGAGAACAAGTGCCGGGTCAGCTGCTACCGCCGCTACAACGGGGCACCACCGATCACGCCCTGATAAGCATGCCTGTCGCCCCACCTGTAGATAATGTTAGAACTAATTATTCATAACTTAACAGGATCATCTAGTCAGGAATTAGATCACACCTAGGACTAAACTAATTCTTAGATTAGATCATTACCTGGACTTAAATTCGTCATAAGACGAATCTGCAGTGGCTGCAGATCAAGCTGTTGATGACGAATTCGATGTAGGTGCAGCAGGAACATCAGATGTTGATGTAGAATCAGGGACACCGGCTTCCAAACCTTCCAGCCTCTTAGTGATCGGTAGATTAGGGTTAGGAATAACCCTTGGCGGCTGAACTCGTGATTAACCCAAGATTAGGGTAAACAGGGAGTTTCTCTCTAGTTATATAAGCTGTAGGTTCGGAGCCGGACCCTTAGATGGGCTGATTTCTGCCTCCCCGTCAAGGCAGCTAATAGGGGCTTTAATTAGATTCAGATTGGGCCTTTTGGGCCACTTGACCGAGGTCAACAATTCCAACAGATAAGAATAAGTAAAGAAATTAATAGTGATGGTGTATGATGCAAGTAGCTCGATCGCCCTCCGTTCAGCATTATTCGTAATTGGGTTATGTCGTCAGAAATGGATTGGTTGCTCTGAATGAAATATTCTTATTCACTGTCCCGTGGCTTTAAATGGCTGGTGGAAGAACATGTGGCGCGATTAGATTGTGGCTACTGTTGAGGTGCTAAACACTCTGGATAATTTGACATGAAGTTTGCCGTACGTACGTCTCACCATTTTTGATGATCAAGGTCAACCTGTCGCAATTTTGTTGCCCTTGCGTAGTTTCCAAAAGTGCCCAACACAGAGCCACAACTGATGGATCCAAAGTGTTCCATCAAGTCGGTATATGCCCGGCTCGGGGTCGGCATGCGCGGCCGTTCCGCACGTCAGACCAGCGCTAGGACGAAGCCGGCAGAGCTGGCGTGGTTGGACACCGGGACGGGAGCGTCGCCACCAGGTTAAAGACCACCCCGATCGACGGCCAAGGTGGCGCCGAGCGCCGGTGTCGTTCGAGGCCATGATGGCGTTCCTGAACACCAGCGGGCTTTAGAGCATGATAAACGACGACACGACCAGAGCGCCGCCGCCCGCACGGTGCTCGCCGGAGCGCCCAGTATCCTCCACCGAAAGGATCCGCTGCATCGAGGTAACCGATTCCGGAACAAGGATTGCAATTCCAAAAAAAAACGGAGAAACCGATTCCGGAAAAACCGGTCCGGTAAACCAGAAAAACAGGACGGTTTACCGGTTCCTCCGAAAATACAGTGTTAATTTTTCCAAAAAACCGGCCAGGTTCGTTTACCGGAACGGACCAGGAAGTCTGGTTTTCGCGGAAAACCGGCCGGTACGGTTCGGGATTGAAAACCCTGCTCCCCAATGCCCTGCTCTCGTCTTTAGACCATGCAAGTCGATCCGCCGCATGCAACTCTCCAAAGCCACCCTCAGCTGAAGAGCAGAGCTAGCGTATGATTCCGGATGAAGAGCTTCATTTAAAAAGCGTGAGTGTGTATACTGTCCCATTGAGTCAACCCGTAACGTGAGTTTTGTGCAAACGCCCGTTGAGTCACCAGCGATGCATATAGTACTATCGAGTCAACCGGTGACGTGAGTTGCCTGTCTACGCCCGTTAAGTCAGCTGCATCGTGCACAGTTTATTGATACGTACTTAGTGGCTAAGGTTCCAGCTCTATCGTATGTACTGAAGTTTGCTGCCTATAAATAGCATCCACCAATCCACTTACGTACCGCATCAACTTATCAGCAATTCAGCATCGGCTAGGAACCTATAGTATAGGGCCAACCTTGTCTTTCCTCTCTGCCTCTTGTTTTGGACCTGACGCCAATGGCTCCCGCCCGTGCCGGCGCGCTTAGGATGCTCGCCGTGGCCATCTGTGTCGCGCTGGTCCTGCCATTACTCTGCCCACTGGCGGTGGCCGACGACGCGAAAGGCTGCGTGATAATGAAATGCGCCGGGTGCTACAATAACTATGTTAACAGCTGTGCTACTCGACAGGCCGGATACCCTAGGTACACCCCGAAGAGGAGCATCAACACGGAGTACTTGCAGGAGTGTAAGAACAGGGCCAGGAAAGCTTGCCAGACCACCTGCTCCAGCTGCGGCTGGCGCTGATCGATCTTATTGCCCCGCCGAGCAATTAATTCAATTAAGCATGCATGCATGACTTCTGTAAGCCTACAAATATGTGTGCTGTAGCCTCTTAATTAGGAGGTCGGTCTTATGTGCGTTTGGTACTAGTGGATTTGTGATTTGTTGTCGAATAACGATGGTGATGCAAGTAGCTCGATCGCCCTCGTAGATGTGCCTAGCTACACACTACTCGTTTCGTCCTAGCTCTTCAACCAATGCGCAGAATAAAATCTGTTCATGTACTACTACTACCTCGTGTTAAAACACATGTGATGTAAACTAGCTTGTTCCAAAAAAAAAACATTGTTTACGTGTGTACATTCAGAGTTCAGTCGACAAATAATGGTGCATGCCACCCTCTGTCATGCATCTCGTGAATCTTGCGCTGCTACGAGGCAGTTGCGCGCCGGCAACGATGTTGTCGAATAATATGGCTTCTTTACTGTGCGTCACGTACGCTCGCCGCCGGCGCGCGTCGTGCTCCTCGCAGCACCTCGACGTGTCCGCGTACCATGGCGCCAGGGCTGCTCCGATGGTCACCCATCCGCGGGCGCGACGCCCACGCACGCGCGGTGCTTGCTCTGTTTTCACCGTCGTCCTTTTACATCCCGTCGACCGGCAGCTTCAGTTCTGCACAGATTTTGCATCAGAAGAGGGGCCACGATGAGGAGGCCCCATGGCGCTGCAGGAAGAGCCGATCGAGACCCCACCGTCCAGAGCTAGGTTACCAATTCAAGCTTCCGAAGCGCTAGCCATCTTCTCCGCCTGGCGCCTGCGCATACGGACAAGCTGTGGCGCCCTCGACCCCGCCTAAACCTCAGTCATGCAGCTCACTAGAGTTACACCACTACAGCCACAACGACTAGTCAACCTAACCGATCCAGACCGCGCAACATACAATCGGACGGCTACTAAAGACCAAGGGGGTCGCTATTGCAAAAACAGCAACTACCCTCGTCCCCTCTTCCTGCGGCATGCGTGGATCGCCGGCGACAGAACGGTGCTCACTCCGTCTCTCTGTCCTTGGAAATCTGTCATTACTCGCCAGCAGGAAAGTTGTGTTGAATTTGAGAGAGCAACGAAAGATCCTTCGCGGTTCATCTTCGGAACCCGTGCGACACGCGCCCGCAGCATACGTCAGACCCTGCATGCACCCTGAGTTGGAGTTCGCGGTCGAGCTCGAGCTCCTCATGGCTCATCGACTCGACCACTCGGACCGGAACCACATACTTCCTATATAGTTGACCACGCACCATACTACAATTGAAAACCCGCTCACGCAGTGATGCGTACATATCAGGATCGAGAGAGCAAAAATATACTCGAGTTGCTGATTATCCTTTGCGGCGGGGCAAGCGAACGGCATAGTATACACTCCATCCGACTTAATTTCCATGCGACCAGAACGGGCAATAGCGCGTGAACTGTGCCATTGGTACGACCGAAAGGTATGCGTTGTATGCGTTCGTGTTCGTGTATGTGTAGTTCCACCGAGTCAACCGGCTGTAAGGCTGTAATACGCATTGTGCGTACGCATCCGTCGACTCAACTGTACGTATAGATCGATTGAGTCAACCGGCGGGTAACGTGAGTTGTGTTTAAACTCCCGTTGAGTCAACTGTAGATTGCAAGTTTATTGATACGTAGCATGCATGCAGCTCCCGAGCCTTATCTGGACGACCAACGACTGGTCAACGCACCCGGTCCGGACCACTCGTATCCAAACGGAGGACTTGCGTCATGCGTACGGCTGCTTTACGACTGCAATGTGCTGCGTTACGACTGGAAGTGTACGACTGCGTTAGCACTGCAATGTTCTGCTGCAGCTGCGTGAGTCCATGGCTTGTTGCCTTGGCTCCGATTCCTTGATGCCTGGAGACTAGTGTCGGACATGGGTTGCATTTTTTTTTTGTTTAAGTAAAAATGACAGGTGCATTGTTTTTGTATGAGTAAACTTCACAAACCTACGAACTATTTGCACCGGAGTAATACAAAATTACGACTTTTGAGTTTAATTTTAGAAATCTATATATGACTATTTGTACCTTTTGTAACGCAAAACTACGACTTTAGTGTTGGCCCCACACGTCGGTGACATATTTTCATTTTGATGAAATGTGTGACTAACATGTGGGTCCGGATCCAAAAGTCGTAATTTTCTGTTACAAAAAGTACAAATAGTCGTAGTTTTCTGAAATTAATAACAAAAGTCGTAGTTTTGTGTTATTCAGTGCAAATATTAGTAGGTTTCTGAAATTTACTCTTTGCTGCATTAAAAAGGAAGCAGGAATCCATAGTACAGACCAACAAGCTTTCAGCCGATGATTCTGAAAGCGCTCAAACGTGAAAATTAGCATGTTCACTTGGCTGCTTTGCAACGGCTGTTTTACAGCAGCTACAATGTTCTAGTTATTTTTTCTGCAGTCGCTACAGTGTTTCTACAACAGCTACAGTGTTCGCAATTATTTTTTTGCAGCTCCCGAACAGCCCGAATAAAAGTTTTAACGTGGCCAAACATATGGCCGAAACATAGGAGAACAAAGCAAAGGAACACAACGCAAAAAATAAAAGGAAGACACGCGACTGCAATGACTGAAAAAAAACGACAACTCTGTTTTGCCTGAGACTGAGATGGAAAACAAAATAAAGAGATGCTAATAAAAAAATAACCATTGTTTTAGTGATTTATATGGCACAAATGATTAATTAAATATTGTAAATACCCTACTTTCTAATGCAAATGACAATGTAATTACTGTTTTATGGAACATGTTGAGATTAACTTTTTTTAGAGAGGGGGGGGGGGGGGGGGGGTCATTGTCCGCTAACAGCGAGAACCTGACGCGCGTCTCATGTTGTCCACATCGCCGTCGTGCCGCAGTCGCGCCGCGGCCACCGTCCACCTCGTTAGCAACGCCACCGTGGTGCAGTCGCCACCACCAACCTCGTTAGCAGCGCCACCTGGTGTAGTTGCCACCGCCGTTGTCCAATCGCCCTCTTCACTAGGCCACCAACAGCACACACATTGAGCCAACATCCACCAACACGACAGACGCAGACGTCTCCTCCTCCTTTGTTGAATCGCTCGTCGCGCACTCGAGGACAACAGGGAGCTCCCAACCTTCGTGTCAGTGGCGCTCCTATGGTTCGTCACCGCTATCATCCCGCAGTCACCATAACTGTCTCCGTAACCGTCTCTATCATCTTCACCATTACTGTCTCCATCCCCGTCCCATCGCCTGCCATCGTCATCGTCAAGATCATCAAGCCACGACGGACAAGGGAAAAAACTACTGCTTAGAAACAAAAGCTGAACTCAATTTTCCTTTCCGAAAGCGTAAATATTTGGGGATATGTTTCATTCTCAAGTGGCTGAGATTTAATCTTTCAATCACTTTTCAACGATTAGACATGAATCTAATCATCTAAATCTTCTTACTCTTGTTCTCAGAAAAAATTGTTCCATTGAATAATAACTTTTTTAGCTTCAATAAAACAATATTTTACGCCTGCATTTTATTTTTTCTGTAGAATATGATCAAGTAATATATTAGATTCCAGTTACGTCTAAATTTTCCAGCTTCAATAATGTTTTTTCTAATTTTAAAGAAATATTTCACATATACATTTGTTTGTTCAAAAATGCAACTGAGAGGTATATAGGAGTACGAAAATTCGTTCGTCATCTCCCCAGCTCGGGCGATGGCGCTCCTACTCCTCTCCCTCCACCCCTCGCCGTCCCACTGCTTCCCGCTCCGCCGCCTCCTACTCTGCCGCTGTTCCTTTTCGCACTTATCCGCCTCCGCCGCTCCCTCCTCCTCGCTCGCCCCGTACCACGAGGCCTTCTCCCGCCGAATGGCCCTGGCCGGCATCCACCCCCACCACCGCATCGGTCCGCCTCCTCTGTGCCTCATCATTTTAGTCTCTTCTTGGCGAAATTCATGCTTGCTAACTCTGCTTGGTTGGTTTCCTCGCTGGATGCTTTCAGCGGTAGGTGTCTCCGGCGGGCCGGACTCCATGGCGCTGTGCGTGCTCGCGGCGGCGTGGAAGGAGGCCGTGCTGGGAGTTGCAGTGCGGAAGGTCGGTGAGGAGGTCTCCGCCGCCCCAGGGTTCGTGGATGGGCTCCTGGGCGTCGTTGTCGACCACGGGCTGCGGCCCGAGAGCTCCGAGGAGGCTCAAATTGTGCGGAACCGCGTGCACGACATGGGTAATCTCATGAAATCTTGCAGGGTGCTACATCTACATCTATTGATATTCCTCTTATGTTTATTTCAAACAGTTGTGGTGCTGAGTCTGGATTAGTAATTTTGAGTTCTTGTGGCCACTATTGGACAGTCAAATTTCTTGTCTTCGACTGTTTCTTAGGTTATTTGATTTTGTTGTAGGTGTTCAGTGTGAGATTGCTAAATGTGAGTGGCCAGATGGTCGCCCGAAGCAAGGGCATGTTCAAGAGGCGGCCCGTGAAACGAGGTATTTTTCTCCCCCTCTCCTGGCTTTGCCCCTTGTGCCGCCCTTGCATTGCCAGTTCTTTTTGTTTCGATTTACTCGCATATGGGGAACATTTTCAACTTAATCAAGCCTCGTGTGTTAAAAAATTCAGGTACGGCAAACTATTGGACATTTGTCTAAAGCAAAGAATAGGAATCTTGCTTATCGCACACCACTCAGATGACCAGGTGGGGATTTATATTATTCTTGCCTTTTGGGTATTAATGGAGAAGTAATCCCCATTTAGGATTGTGGTTCAGCAAAAAAGATATAGTTATCACTTATCAGTAGTAATACATAACATGCTACCAACAGTAATAGGTCAGATTTAATAAATAAAAGATTGGAATGGTCTCTTGAATTTTATGTGCCATACAGGGAATAGCGTTGGTTTGTTAATGAAAACTTCCTATTCTTGATCAGTAGACGAAAAGTTCCTATGGTTAATTTGTTGATGAAAAGTTCACACTTGGTTGCTCTATTTACTCTAGCTTCTGTAACTTTTATTTAAGGAGCTAGAGTTACATATGCTGCTGTCATGTTACTATACTGCCTTGTTTTTTTTTTGCTCATTTAGTTTTGGGCATACAAATGGATACCATGAACAGGCTGTATGCATGTGTGATGCCACATTTCATTTTCATGGTTCACGCATGATTTAATGATTATTTAGTTTAGGTATTCATTCATGCCTGAATGTGTACATCTTATTAATGCAGGCAGAGCTCTTTGTTCTCAGACTATCTCGCAACAGTGGGGTTCTAGGGCTTGCTGGTACTGCCTTTGTGTCTCAATTGTTTGCACCTCACTTGAAATATGATGGGGAAAATTTTCGACGGCACAACATTCTTCTTGTGCGACCCATGCTAGATTTTTCTAAAGATGACTTGTATAAGGTAAGATTAAACCTCATGATTATGGAATTAATAGTTCATGCTGCCGAGAGATGCCTCATTTAACAAAGAATTTAGTGTAACCTATATTCTCTTTTAGACAAGAATTTTATCATAACATCTCATTCTAAACTTTGGTTAGGCGGTCTGTATTTAATGAATTGCTTTGTTGCTCATATTCAACAATATTCTCAATCATAACAAAAACTAGGTATTCTGTGTGTGGAGTTAACCTCGTAACATAACACAGGAAACCATTTTTGTTGACCTTTTCTCCTTTTCTGTGGAGTACCTCCAGCAGTTATTATTTTTTCTCCTAATATGCTGGTCATTTCTCACAGATATGTCAATATAGTAATCAATCCTGGGTGGAAGATCCAACAAATAAAAGTATGCTGTATGTTAGAAACCGAATTCGGGCATCTCTGAGGAATTTGTCCACTGAAGGTTAGCAGTTAGCAATTATACTTAACTTGGCTTGCTTGACTCATTTTTATTGTTCTTTTGTGTCATATAAGCCATTTGTTATCTATTTGGTTATGAAATGGTATACCGTGAGAAGGATGCTTTTATGAGAGTTGTGCTTATAGTTTCTGGGACAAATGCCTACATATATTGTCACTGTTCCATGCTTGATTATTATTGAAAAGTTATTGATAAAAAAAATAAATATTTTGACCGCAAGCATACCAAACCAAATGTCTTTTTGTGTTTTGGAGGAGCATGTTTCGAGTGCCTCTAGAGATTCACAGCTGTACCTGTTAGCCTGCTTGCAAGCATAGTTGTACATGCTTGTAGGAGTGCATGAATGTATACTCATCTGACAAGCTATTGTTTGTATCAGGAACCTTTCTGTCAGGAGTTCACAAACTGATCAATGCATGCCGGTTGACAAGATCATGCATTGACAGTGTGTGCAGTATGCTCATAAATCAATCTGTGACAATTTTGGAGGTCTAACCTTATGCTCTTCTTAGATGTGAAGTCTTCTAGTCCTAGGTGGCTTTTATTAGGCTGACACACTTTAATTTTCTTTACTTATTGCAGTCTGGATGTGCTGTTATTGACCTGGAAAAACTTGATCCAGTAAATGTTGGCGATCTGTGTCTTTCACAATATTTAGCATATATCTTGCAGGTATATACTAGTTAAGGCATATATTTTCTGGGGGTTTTGGTACCACCTTTAAGGAAAATTCATCAGTTGATTCCTTCCCTCTCTATTGCAGTTTGTTTCACAAAGGCACAGGCCAGTTCGTGGCAGATCTGCTCGGCTCCTCATGGATTACATACGTAGCATTCCCTGCAAGGTAACTATTTTCAGTGTTGACCAATGAATTGCTTTGTTGCTCATATTCAACAATATTCTCAATCATAACAAAAACTAGGTATTCTGTGTGTGGAGTTAACCTCGTAACATAACACAGGAAACCATTTTTGTTGACCTTTTCTCCTTTTCTGAGGAGTACCACCAGCAATATTAATTTTTCCTCCTAATATGCTGGTCATTTCTCACAGATATGTCAATGTAGTAATCAATCCTGGGTGGAAGATCCAACAAATAATAGTATGCTGTATGTTAGAAACCGAATTCGGGCATCTCTGGGAAGTTTGTCCACTGAAGGTTAGCAGTTATACTTAACTTGGCTTGCTTGACTCATTTTTATAGTTCTTTTGTGTCATATAATCCGTTTGTTATCTATTTGGTTATGAAATGGTATACCGTGTGAGAAGTATGCTTTTATGAGAGTTGTGCTTATAGTTTCTGGGAGAAATGCCTACATATATTGTCACTGATCCATGTTTGATTATTATAAAAAATAAGTTACTGATATCCAAATTAATATTTTGACCGCAAACATCCCAAACCAAATGTCTTTTTGTGTTTTGGAGGAGCGTGTTTAGAGTTAGCCTCTAGAGATTCACATCTGTACATGTCAGCCTGCTTGCAGGCATAGTTGTACATGCTTTGTAGGAGTGCATCAATGTACACTCATCTGACAAGCTATTGTTTGTATCAGGAACCTTTCTGTCAGGAGTTCACAAACTGATCAATGCATGCCGGTTGACAAGATCATGCATTGACAGTGTGTGCAGTATGCTCATAAATCAATCTGTGACAATTTTGGAGGTCTAACCTTATGCTCTTCTTAGATGTGAAGTCTTCTAGTCCTAGGTGGCTTTTATTAGGCTGACACACTTTAATTTTCTTTACTTATTGCAGTCTGGATGTGCTGTTATTGACCTGGAAAAACTTGATCCAGTAAATGTTGGCGATCTGTGTCTTTCACAATATTTAGCATATATCTTGCAGGTATATACTAATTTAGGCATATATTTTCTGGGGGTTTTGGCACCACCTTTAAGGAAAAATTAATCAGTTGATTCCTTCCCCTTTCTATTGCAGTTTGTTTCACAAAGGCACAGGCCAGTTCGTGGCAGATCTGCTCGGCTCCTCATGGATTACATACGTAGCATTCCCTGCAAGGTAACTATTTTCAGTGTTGACCTGCAAACTTCTGAAATTAGTACACCGAAATGAATGCTAAATCATGAATGTTTGGACTCTTTCAGTTTTACTTGTTAGTCGTTTTCATGGCTGTTGCAGTTCTTTCAATGTAGTGTTCAATCAGAAATGCATTTGCTAGAAATTGTGTACCATTTAGTTGGAAGGTTATCTCTAATTTGTTTATGGTGGAAAGCTAGTGAAACTAGTCTTTTCTTGAATTCTCGTAATCATCTTTCATCCAGTTTCCAACTTTCTCTATTCAAGTTCAATAATAGCATGCATGTTACTATTTGGCTCTTAAATTTTCCTCAAAAACTATTTGGCTCGTATGCTGGTACATTATAAATATACAAAGACAAGAAAAAAAATCTTACGTGACCGGCCATGTTGTTATTCAGGAATATCCTTTTTTATTTATTTATTCAGCGATTCTTGAATCTCATGCAGGCTGCCCTTACCGTAGCTGGTTGTTACCTTTGTGCTGCTCCAAGGTCTAAAGGTACAAAAGTACTTGTTTGTTGTTCGGTTGATTGGATGGACTCATCTTCTGTCGAAATGTCCTACAAGTGTTCCTATGAAGAGCAGCCACCTCCAGCGCCTGAGGTTGATCAGATAGTCCTTGAAGCATGCTTACAATCTAATCACTTTATACAGAAATGCTCAACCATACCTTTTGTCTATTCCAAATCTTCCACTGACGTTCTGAACAAAGCAAAGGATCTTAATATAATAGATCATTTTACATTTAAAAATCTCTGTTACTTGCGAACAGAAGAAAATGATAAATTTATAATGAAAGAACAGAAACATGAAGAACAGGACCAGGAGGAAACGATATCCCCAGATTGTAATGTTTTATGTCTTTCTCCTGGTGAAACATGTCACTTCATGAGCAGATTCTTGATTACATGGAAAGCTCCCAAAGATGTTGTGAGTGGGATATGTTTGCACGGCACGAAGGAATATATTTCGAAGAATTGTGCCACGAATAAGGGTGAAAGTCTTGTAGTTCGACACATGGTTGATACTGATTGGTTGTTCCTTGCTGAAGTATCTAACACCTGTTCAGTGGAAGAGAACCTGAGTGATTCAAAAGCTTACAGTAGCAAGTCGGAGATTAATAATGTGCTTCAGCACTCCAGGTATTTGCAGCGGTCTGCACAGAAAGCTCTTCAGATCCTTAAATCTATTCCAGCTGCAGCAAGGCGAACACTACCAGTACTAACAGATTCTCAGGGTGATATAATGTGTATACCGGTAAGTATTTCACTTATACTGACCTGTCTTTACTCGAAGCTGTTTTGTAGCTAGTAGCTCAATAGATTCTTTAAGAGAAATATTCTCCATTGTTCCTTTCGGCTAACTCATTTAACTGTTATGTTTAAGCACTGCATGCCTAGTGAGACAACATATTGCCACAACTTTTGCACGAAATTACTCTCTGCTCTTACTGTATACCACACTTTCTTTAGGAATTAATGGCATCCTGAATTTACGATTCAGGAGGCCAGGTGATGGATATACGATGTTTTGGGTGATATTACACTGCTCTTTTCTAGAGCTGTCTGATTTTCTTGTATAATATAATGAGAAAGGACAAAGGTGTTTGGGATCAGAGTTCCATGCGTGCATATTAGTCAAAATGTGATAATTCAACATGTTGCAAAGTTTTGCTGCTCTTTCTGAATAAAAGTTGGCTGTAATTTTTCCTTCAGATATGCTTGAGCTAATATTTTCCCTTATCAGAGTATTGGTTTCAGAAGTTACCCTAGCCTATCCATAGAAGCAGTATTTTGCCCAAGAGTGCCTCTCGGTGGGGGATACAGTTCATACCTATGATTGCTTGAGCTTTGCTTTCGACAAATGAAACATCATGCGCATATTCACTGTTGGGATATGAGCAACTGTTGGTAATTACCCTTTGCAAAATCTCTTTGGTTGTTCAGTTTAGGTCATCTGTGCGTCTCTGCTTATAGTCGTTACCTTAATGTTTTGTCATGTTAACCTATCACAGGTGCTGAATGATACAATCTCAGTCGCTGCATGTCACAGCATTGTAACTTCTAAACACTGGGTTGGAACTGTTAAGCTTCTTGCTCAGACGGCAGAGGATGGATGCAGATCATAAGCTCAATAGTTGTAACTTCTGTAACAGGGTCGAGTGGTTTTTCAGAAGAGAACATTTGCTTTGCTTCGCTGCATCAGACAAGCTTGGCGAGAATGGGAATATGTTCAGCAGGGATGGCCAGATGGATCACTACAGGCTACCGTAATAAAGAAGCTAATCATTATATGTTTGCATGTTCGTAAGATTCTTCTTCATTCAAGGGTTCATCCTACTATACATACAGGCCAGGTGGATTAATAGTGCTTTGTGCGTTATCCCTGCTTATGGTGAATTGGTGATAGCTTTTCGATCTTGAAGGCTAGCAGATGACTCGACTATGATCGAGGGGTTCATGGTCAATCTGAACACCAATGCTGAATGGAAGAAGAGGCATCCGGTTATATTTTAGCCCCCAATGAAATGAAATGCCTTGTTTAGCACTTAGGATCGATCTCTGCTACAATTGGAAAAATGATCATTGTCCAAGCATTTAGCTTGTTAGGAAATTCTTTAGCCAAACCATGATCTCTTGTCTTTGGAATTGTACTACTCTACTTGTCATTAGCTGAGGTTTATTTCCATTTTTCGGGAGCACATTCTTTGAAATACACGAGGTAATAAAACAATCTTTGAAATTCACTGTTCAAACGTGATAACAACAAGAAAATCATATGCTCACCTTGTAATTTGTAAATTTCGAAATGTTTCGTTCGTTCATAAAGAACAGCTGCTCTGCACATCCAAATCTTCCCATATTTTTTGACCGTTGCCAGATCGAAAACACGAGGCAACGCGAAAGGGGGAAAAAAAAAAACACGCAATAGGCTCGTGCCACCAGAGGACCAACCCCCCATCTCCCCGCCCGCCAAGCTTATCCTACTCAAGCCCCCTTCTCTCCCCGCCCATCCCCCAACCCGAGTCAGCGGCCGACGCGGACGCCGGCGAGCCGCGGCGCCGGCCTCCGCCGCAGCCATGTCCTCC
>LAPY01000186.1:239478-256878 GCA_000970635.1 Eragrostis tef
TGCGGCGGAGCTCGATCGACGGAGTGGCTCGTTGTGTCAGGCAGCGGCCCACCAGCTGCATCATGAAGCGCCGCCGCCCGCCACGCTGGGAAAGGAGATATGGCCCGCCGGATCGAGCCCGAGCACCCGATGACACTGCAGGAACTCCGTGGAGTAGCGCGCGGGGGACGATCGATGCGCGATCGCCCTCCTTGATCGAGCCCAAGCAGTGTCGACATCCGCGCGGCGCAACGCTGCGCGGCGCGACGACGATGCTGCTCAGCTCGGTCCGGCAGTGCTTTGGCGCGCAGAGAGCAGGTTCGTTTGCTGGCCCGGCACGCGGCGCGTCATGGAAAGGACGCCTCGACAAGAGTCTTTGTAACCGTACGCTTTTGCCTCAGGACAGCTCCGACCGACGTCGATGCCGTTGGGCCGGGGCATCGTTGGCGACCAGCTCATCCATCATTCCATCAAGCTCCTGGCTGTCTGCCTCTTACGAACTCTTCTTTTGTTTCCACTCGTTTTTTTTTCATTCAATACGAACTTTGCGGCATCCAAGAGCTTTATGCATGACCCAACTACGCCAACGACGCCATAAACGAGCACCGGACTCGCTACCACCGAGGCAGCAATGATATGGCCAGGAATCCAACCAACTACATCAGTTGTTATGCACAAACATTTCTTCAGTTTCAAAACACACAAACGACCTCTCTTTGCATAACAGGGGAACAGGAAGAATACAGGGGTCAGTGAGTGACTAACAATAACAAACAGCAGATGCAGCTCTTCACACTACGTACAAGTTCAGAAGCTACAAAAGCAAGGCAAGCTCATCACAAAAACACCTCAAATCATCAAGCATGCCCTGCGTCAGCGCGATGCAGATGTCACTTGATGGATCAAGACTTCTTTATGCTCCTGTCCTGTCATCAGTTAGCATCTAGCAGACTTTTCATGCGCAATGGCCCCTCCACCAAGCTCTCATTAATCTTCAACCAGGACTATACTCACGCTCGATAAGGCTTATGCAGGGCGTTCCTCTCGTGTGCTTTACTTTGATGTATTGGGCCGTCCACATTGACGCACGATAAAAGGCAAAGAAGTATGAACCCATCCGCCACATCACAAACACAGAAAGCAACAAGCAAACATATCAGCTAAAAGGAAAATGGCATCTCTCTCTCATAAACTATTATCCTTTGGCAAACCAGCTCTGTATATGCATATCACAATTATAGCACACCATCTACTACTCTTTTGTAAAAGCAATACATGATAACATGAACTTTCTTGTCAAATACACCGATGCAAGTGATATGAGTACGCCATGTGATTGCATTTGCGTGTTCACTCGGTTTCTGTAAACGGTGAACCTAGATAGTGAGGCCATGACGTGTAAGTAAATTCTCCTTGACGCCTTGGAAAATCTTCTTGTTCAAGTCCCATCTCTTCTTGTTTTGAAATCACTTAATAATGGCGGGCGAAAGGTAGATTGACCTTGCTAGAAAGACAGAACAAACGGTGTCTCAAGAAGTACAAAAATGTCAAAAGTTACTCTCTAGCTCACACAAGTTAACTTCTTTCATTTGAAGACACACCTCACCTGTTTTATTGAGCCAGAAGGAAAGCAACGTTGGTGATGAATGGTGGCCCATCAGCTTCATTAACAGTCGAGGTCGATGGAGGCATTTTTGTCTCTTGATGATATCCGGGATAGATTGTGAATTACGTCACGGAAGAGCTGAGAGGGAGGTGCTGAGGTCACAATTTCACAATTATCTGTTCACATGATACTTTGATGGCTTGCAACAGTGACAGACTACAAGGGACCATAAGCTAGTTTAGTCTTCCGACCCGCCTGCTCTCCAATTGTAACAGTTAGTACAGCTTGTGAAATACAGTGGCAGAAAACTAGCTTACAAGTTCAGTAAGAATCATCGGCATCTTGTCATGGTTCTCCAGTGGCACAGTGGCATCGCCATTGGTGCAGACTAGATAATATTCCACTGATTCCCATGTGACCGCCATCTTTTCCTGATTTGCCTATCATCAGGACCATGCTTTTGCTGCAAATCCAAAAGGTCCAAAATAAATTATCTTTACTTACCTCTTTATGAGGACAATTTCCATAAATTCTGCCACTGGTGACATTGTTCTTTGATTGCTTACTCCACCGTCGCAGATAGCACACTACTAGTATCACTTGATCATTATCAAATTCAAACAATTGATGAAAATGAGTCCATTGTAGAGAGCGACAACTATCAATTCAATACAACCACTTTTCACAAAAGAAGATTGCATGAAAACAATAAAGAAATCAACAAGATAATACCCATTTTCCAGTCTAGTAGAAACGGACCAAGCGGTACATTTTCCAGTCTAGTAGCGGACCAAGCGGTACATACACGAGGAAGCTATTTTGATATTATTTTTATCTTCACTACATATAAATACTAAAGAAAAAGTCTCAGCATATTTTTCGTAAAATTAATAACCATAGAAAACAAGGCAGGTGAGTCAATAGCAAAGTGGGACCATAGAAAACAAGACCTTTTATTAGATTATATTAATTAATGCACATGGCAGGCAACTTAAGCAAGATGTCGCTGTGAAAGTGCACAGTAGTAGTTAGCAATAGTTTTATTAGCTAAACAACACTTTGACAAGCAAATAAAAATAATCGCATATAATTGCTTTACAATGCTACATGTTGTTCTGGATCAACAACTGCATATTTCCCCCAACCAGCTCCTTACACCTCAACAGCAGTGACAACCCCATGCCGTTCTAGATCAACCGCTGCGGGGCTGACAGTGGTCTTTTTCCAGAAGCCAATTCAAGCGTCAGTTTTCCATAACAAGTGGTACGTGACTTGTACTATATGTTAAGTGCCTCAATTGGTCAGTTGACTTCTCCAGTTCACTTCAAAATAAAACGAGTCCAAGACTCCATACATGAAAAGCATGTGTTCTATAACAGTTGTGGTTCCCTACATGCACCTTAGTCCTTATCAAACAACATACATACTCTCAGCAAATATGGCTCCAAATTAGCCACCTCCAGCAACAGTGTCCTTGCAACTACCACTTGCTACTGAAATCAGAACTATGATTTTTCACGAGTAAAACCATGCATACAGCACTTCATTCTTCTTGCAAAAGCAAGGTCCATAGGCTGGCGATGCCTTTCTTCGGCCTTCCTCTAGTACTACTACTCTGCATGGCATCTCTCGCCGCCTCATGCAATAAGCAGGAGAGGAGCGCCCTACTCCGGTTCACTGCTGGGTTAACACATGAAGATGGCTTTGCCATGTCATGGAGGGATGGCACGGACTGCTGCAAGTGGGAAGGCATCAAGTGCAATGTAAGTGGATCGGTTATTGAGGTCTCTCTGCCCTTTAGAAGCCTAGAAGGGAGCATATCGCCGTCCCTTGGCGAGCTCAGGGGCTTGTTGCACATCAACCTGTCATACAATTCGCTCTCTGGTGGCCTGCCATCAGAACTAATGTCATCTGGCAGCATCACTATCCTTGATGTGAGCTTCAACCGCCTTAGTGGAGTTCTGCAAGAGCCTCATCCATCAGTCCCTGAGCGGCCGTTGCAAGCACTGAACATCTCAAGCAACCATTTTACAGGAGAATTTCCGTCCACAATGTGGGAGAAAACGAGGAATCTGATTGCCATCAATGCCAGCAACAACAGTTTCCAAGGATGGATACCATCTTCTTTCTGCGTCAGCTCACCATCTTTTGCAGTGCTTGACCTTTCCTACAACCAATTCAGTGGCAACATCCCTGCCGGACTAGGTAAGTGCTCTGAACTTAGGGTGCTCAAGGCTGACCACAACAACCTCAGAGGGGTGCTTCCAGATGATCTCTTCAATGCTACATCATTAGAGCACCTCGCTTTTTCGAACAATGGTTTGTGTGGATTACTTGATGGGGCACATATAATGAACCTCAAAAGTATGGTGAACCTTGATCTTGGAGGTAATAGGCTAAATGGCAGGATTCCTGACACCATAGGTCAGCTCAAGAGACTAGAGGGGCTCCGTTTGGGAAACAACAACATGTCTGGGGAACTGCCATCATCGCTGAGCAACTGCACAAGTATCATAACGATTGACCTCAAGAGCAACAGTTTCAGTGGAGAACTTCACAAAGTAAACTTCTTCAACCTTCCAAATCTAAGAACGTTGGATCTTCTGTACAACAGCTTCACTGGCACAATTCCAGAAAGCATTTACTCATGCAGCAACCTGACTGCATTGCGGCTATCTAGCAACAACTTACATGGGCAGCTTTCACCAAGGATAGGCAATTTGAAGTCTCTAGTTTTCCTGTCACTCGGTGCCAATAATTTTACGAATATCACAAATACGCTTCAGATCCTCAAGAATTGTAGGAATCTGACCTCCCTACTTATTGGCACCAGCTTCAAGGGTGAGGTCATGCCACAGGATGATACAATTGATGGTTTTCAGAATCTTCGGGTTCTTTCCATAACTGATTGCTCCTTGTCTGGGAAAATACCTCTTTGGCTATCAAAGCTAAATAATCTGGAGATGTTATTTTTGAACAGGAATAAGCTCAGCGGACCAATACCTTCCTGGATCAAAAACTTAAATTCACTATTCCATCTGACATATCACGTAACAACCTTGCAGGGGAATTACCAACAGCCTTAGTGGAGATGCCGATGCTAACAGGAGAAAAGAATGCAACCCATACGGATCCAACGGTGTTTGAGCTACCTCTTTATATAGCTCATTCGTTTCAGTACCGGATAACTAGTACTTTCCCAGTTACGCTGGATCTTGGTCAAAACAACCTCACTGGTGTCATCCCCCAGGAGATTGTTAGGTTGAAATCACTAAATAAACTCAATCTCAGCTTCAATTGCTTCTCCGGAGAGATCCCCCAGCAGCTCAGTAACCTGACAAATCTGGAATTCTTAGACTTATCTAGCAACCATCTCACAGGTACAATCCCATTGGCACTGAACAAACTGCACTTCCTCTCTGAATTCAATGTTTCTCATAATGATCTGGAAGGGCCTATTCCTAGTGGAGGTCAGCTTAGTACATTTCCAAGCTCTAGCTTTGAGGGGAACCCCAAGCTGTGTGGAATTATGGTTCGCCAAAAATGTGGTTTGGTGGAGGCTCATCGGTCTTCTAATCGTTCCACGGAACAAATGGACAGAAGGGTCGCATTTGTGATTGCCTTTGGTGCTTTCTTCAGTGTAGGGGTGTTATATGATCAAATAATCCTGTCAAGGTATTTTGGCTAGTATCGGTTTACATGTGTGTTTATGAATTATGATTATGTTAGCTATAGTTGGCTCCTAAAGTGGTGATTTAGCTCCTTTTTCATATGCAAAAAAAGGTTGTGAGAACTAGTCATTTTTTGAGAGAACAGGAGGGGTTCGCACGCCTACTGATTAAATATATATATTAAAAGTCAACAAAAAAAGGTTGTGAGGACTAGTCATTTGGTGCACATACAAAAAGTATGTGAATATGTAAGCTGATTTGAACAGAAGCAGTATCGATTTGTGAAGGGGGGAAAACTAAATCTGGGTAGGTTTCCATGTAGCTTTAAACGAATCGTTCACTTTTCTAGCTGAAAAAAAAAAGAGTAACATATTAACCTTATGCATTTTTTTCGAGATGGGCATTGCCCCGTTCCATTATGATAACGGAAAATAGAGTGCAGCGCTTACATGCCAGGCATTACAGAGTTTAAAGGATGAGAAGACGAGCAGCTAGTCCTACGACTAGTGAGAGGAACTTCAGAATTGACAGACAGAACGCATTACAGAAGAGACTAGTACGTAACTATGCGAGATATAAGTAATGAGCAATAAAAAGGTGTGAACTTTAGTCATGTTGCGATCCAAGTTGACGTTGCTCACTGAACCGGAGCACATTGAAACATCGCTAAATATAAAAGATAAGCGAGCTGCTCCACTAGCAGTAAAAATCCTCGACAAGGTAAACAATCTCTCTTCTAAGAAACTTGGCATGAAATCCCGTATTCATGTATCACAAAGGAGACATCAAATTTTGCAGACATTAAGCAGAGCATCTCAGCGAATATCTGAGCAACCAGATACGATACGCACTTGACATGATACACCCAACCGGCAAACCCCCAAGGTTCCCGAGTCGTAGAATGTACCTCGGAGTCAGGGACGCGTCGCCATGGCCCTTCTGCGGTTCTGCCCCGGGCTCCGGCTGCCGTCCACCCACCTGCGTGGGCGGCGCCCTCCGAGACCGAGAGCCGAGCCGCGGCCGCCAGCACCGCGCCAAGTCTCCGAGCAATGCCGCTGCAGTCCATACCGCCGCTCTTTTCCTGTTGGAGGCATGGAAATGGGTTGGGCCGTTAACCTGCGAAACGTAGGAACTGGGTGCATGCTGGGCCCAGAATGAGGCCCACATTCCTATGGCTGTTTTGAAATGAAGCGCCATACAATCAGCTAAGAGAGGTTTCAGGCCATGGTTAACACTTTCACAGTGTTATTGCAGCATGCAAACTAGTGGCTGAAACAGGAGACTTGTCTTGACTGCCGACGCGTGTGACACGATGAGAATTGAAGAAGATAAAATCTACGACTGCTACGTTGTACATATGCGAAAATCCTTGCCAAGTGCCGTAATCCTGGACCAATGGTCACGAACTGACAGCCACAGCAATTGGTAGTGGTTCCAGTGGTCGACGCAAACCTAGTGGAACTCGAAGTGGAGACAACGGCATACCACAGTATATTTCCTGCTCAAATCGGCAGATGCGTTGGAGTAGCACTAGGGATCTACTTCGGAGCGAGTGAAAAAGCAGCTTGTGAACGATTAGGTCAAGCAGGGCCATCTCTCCATCAAAATCAAGAAGACTGAGTCTCCGTCGAAATTGTTGACAATACCATATCCTTCAGCCAACCAGCTGTCCAGCCCTGGATTACATGCCTCAAAATTCCATGTCGTCCTCAAAATCATCTTCTAATTGGAACTTCCTTGTTAAATCAGTGCTGGCAATGGAGATGACAGTAATCAACTTCTCTTGTCGCCGCTCGCCTCATTCTCATCACTGATCAGGCGCGTATAATCAGTGATGGGAATGGAGATGACAGGCCTGCGGATGGAACATGTTGACTGACACCCGCACCAACGTCAAGGGCGCCTTGTGCAGAGCGAGCCTTGCTGTCAACGAATGCGTTCCGAGGACGTCGGCCTCGACGGCTCCAACATTCCCAGACGTGGCGTTTCCGGCAATCGGTGCTGAGCTGAACAGAATTGATGCAGCCTGCCCTGCGTGCCAGCTCGATGCACATGCTATTTGGTGGATCTGGATTAAGACTTCTTTATGCACTTGTCCACCAGTCAAGCGTTACCATTCAGCAGACTTGTCATGCTCTCCGTAGTCTCCGTGATGCAGAGGACTGTACCGATTTTAACAGAGGACTGCATTGGTTAGGATACGTTAAGGAAATCAAGGCCTGGGTTGACATCAAGAAGACGGGGAGTCTCCTTCGAAATTGTACCTTACATTCCTTCAGCCGACCAGTCGACCAGCCCTGAATATGCATAATACATTTTTAGTTTAAAATTCTATGTCTCCTCAAAAAATATCGTGTAATGGAAACTTCCTTGTTAAATGCATAGACAATGGCAAAGCTAGCAAAGCTACTAATACAGATTACCGCAAAAAAAATCTACTAATACAGATTTGAAAAAATTCCAATGATTTTCATGCACAAATAATAATGGGGACAAAGGGCAAACATACTCTCAATTCATGGTGGTCAACAAGTCTTTTTTTTTTTTAATTTCACAGTAAGGTCAGTCAACAGGTCTCTAAAGTGACATCAAGGAATCCATAAATGTCCCACTGACTTCCTAGCCCTCCGACGTAATTGACTTTGGTTACTACACACTCCATGATATATGCAAAACCTCTCTGAACACACAAATTGGACAAATAACCTCTGCAAATTATACAAAGTGGGAAAAAAGCGCCATGATATATGCAGCAAACACCCCATTCTTCATGCAACTGCAAAACCAGCAAGTTAGCCATGGCACCATTAGGTTGTGCTCTCCTCCTGATGCTTTTCTCCTTGATCTCTCTTGCCACCTCGTGCGCTGAGCAGGATAAGAGCTTCCTCTTCCAGTTTCTCTCTGGGCTTTCACAGGATGGTGGCCTTGTCTCGTCGTGGCAGAAACATACAAACTGCTGCGCGTGGGAAGGCATCACCTGCAACGGCAATGGAGGTGTCATTGGGGTCTCTTTGGCATCTAGAAGACTTGAAGGGCACATCTCATCTTCCCTTGCCAACCTCACCAGCATGATGCACCTCAATCTGTCATACAACTCATTGTCTGGCGGCCTTCCATCGGAACTGATGTTCTCCAGCAGCATCATTGTCCTCGATGTTAGCTTCAACCGCCTTGATGGGGTTCTGCAAGAGCTGAACTTGTCAATATCTGAACCTCCACTGCAGGTACTGAACATCTCAAGCAACCTTTTTACAGGAGAGTTTCCATCCACGGTATGGGAGGAAACAAGGAGTCTGGTTGCATTCAATGCAAGTAACAACAGTTTTCAAGGATGTATACCATCTTCTTTTTGCATCACCTCACCATCCTTACAGTTACTTGACCTTTCCTACAATCAATTCAGTGGCGGCATCCCCACTGGGCTTGGCAATTGCTCCATGCTCAAAATGCTCAAGGTTGGCCACAACAAACTCTCGGGGACTCTGCCTAATGAACTCTTCAATGCCACCTCGCTGGAGCACCTCTCCTTGCACAACAATGGCTTACACGGAATGCTAGATGGAGCGCACATAACCCAACTCATTAATCTGGCTACTCTTGATCTCGAAGGGAACAAATTTAGTGGAAAGATTCCAGATTCTATTGGTCAGTTGAAGAGACTGAAGGTGCTCCATCTGGACAGGAACAACATGTATGGAGAGCTGCCATCAGCTCTTGGCAATTGCACACATCTCACAACCATTGACCTCAAGGGAAACAACTTCAGTGGATATATAGGAAAGGTGAATTTCTCCTCCCTGTCCAATTTACAGACTTTAGATCTTTTCATGAACAACTTCAGTGGCACAATTCCAGAAAGCATATATTTTTGTAGTAGTTTGACTGCACTGCGGCTAGCAGGCAACCATTTCTATGGTGAGCTATCAACCAGAATAAGCAGTCTCAAGTACCTCTCTTTCCTGTCACTTGCCAACAACTCTTTCAAAAATATCACAAGTGCAATTAAGATCCTTAAGTGCTGCAAGAACCTGACCATCCTTCTTCTCGGGAGCAACTTCAAGGGAGAGGTCATGCCACAATATGGAGCCATCGAGGGTTTTGAGAATCTTCAAATTCTTGCCATAGAGCAATGCTCATTGTCTGGTGAAATACCACTTTGGCTATCAAAGCTCACGAATCTGGAGGTGTTGATTCTACGGGGAAATCGACTCACTGGACCAATACCAAGCTGGATCAATTCCCTAAGCCACCTCTTCTATCTGGATGTATCAAGCAACCATCTAACAAGAGAAATCCCAATCACATTGATGAAGATGCCAATGATAAAATCATTTGATTCTGCAGCACATTTGGACACAAGACGATTGTGGCTGTCCGTCTACAAGGATCCATCACATGAATACACTTCGCTTACTAGTTCCCCAAAGGTATTGCAACTTGGCAACAACAACTTAACTGGTACAATCCCCCCAGAGATTGGAGAGTTAAAAGCACTCACTGTGCTCAATTTGAGCACCAACAAATTATATGGAGAGATTCCACAATCCATATCCAACCTGACAAACTTGCAAATGATAGACCTGTCCAGCAACAATCTCACTGGTGTAATCCCTGCCTCGCTGAACAAGCTGCACTTTCTTTCTGCATTCAATGTTTCGAACAATGAATTAGAAGGGCCTATTCCAAGTGGAGGACAGTTTGATATATTTGATAGTTCTAGCTATGGTGGCAACCCCAATCTATGTGGTCATATGCTTACCCGACACTGTAATGCAGAAGGAGAACCTCAGGCCTCCATTCTCTCCGAAGGACAAAGTTGTGAAAAGGTCATATTAGTGATTTCATTCGTTGCATTCTTTGTTGTAGGAGTGCTCTATGATCAGATAGTCTTATCTAAGTACTTTAGCTAGTGCTGCTACAGTTTACATGAAGATTTATGATAGATGGTCAGATTGAACAAGCTCGCTTTGGTGGTTAGTGATTGTATATGCTGGTCATGAAACCATTACTGAATGTCACTGCTTTGGGAATGTCACTGCTTTTTTTTTGCCCGGATAAGAGGAGCTTGACCTTTGTTTTCATTGGAAAAAAAAAACTTCAGAGAGTTTACAAGAAAAAAAATAACTGGCTCATAGCAATTACAAGCAGCGTTTTGAAACGTCCATGTAGAATACTGAAACATCTCCTAGACACAAATGCCACACACGTAGAATGCCAGTTCACTTCAAGTGCGCAAGATGTTTAACCGGCAATTCAATCGCAGTACAAGGTGATTAAGGATGGCTTTAACGCTTAGTCCTAAGGCCCCTTAGCTCGCCACTGAATAAAACTTTGCACTGAATATCCAATACACCACAACCAGATTCCCGTGATCAACTTTTTCGCCGACGAAATGAGTATCAAACTTGACAAGGCTCTCGCGTGCTCGTACCTCAGGGGAGGGCGCATATCTCCAGAATGCGCACACATATCGACTGCTTGCTCGAAGCCACTCGGACCGCCGCCCCTTGACGCGGCGGGTGCGCGGATCTGCTAGGTTTCGAGAACAGCTGTCTTGCTGGGGCTGCGAGGAGAGGGACTGAGGGATGAGCGCAGCAGATGGCAGGCAATGGCTGCCGCCGTTCACCGCCATTGCCTCGCCGCCGGGCGGGGACTGCCGGAGTGCCGGGAAGAGCAAGAAGGTGTGGGCGAGTGAAGCGAGGGAGTGTACCATGATTAGGAAGTAACTGCAGGGTTCCTTTGCAAGAATTATTCCCCTGATGATAGCCAAATCTAGGCCGCCTGATCCCGATCGAGCGTTTGGGAACGAACCGATTATCATGCCTGATAATGTCGTCAAGTACGACTGGTTCACCAGGCTTAGGCGTATTTACTGCAATTCCGTACAAACTGGAGATTTTTCTCTCAACAGCAGGTCATCAACCTCTGAATAACACTCGTTGTTCACCGGGACAGCGGCTGATCTTCGAACTTGGTTTTCACACCAACAATATCCATCAAGTCAAGCAACAAGACTTCTTGACTGCCCACACAAGCGACGCGCTGAGAATCGAGGACGAAAATGCTACGCACGCGCAAATCCCTGCCAAGTGCCGTGATCTTGGACCAAGTATAACGAACTGTCAACCACAACAAATGGTAGTGGCTGCAGTGGTCGACGCCAACCTAGTGGAACTCGAAGTGGTGGCAACGGCAGACCACATCACATTTCCTGGCAAAAGTGGCAGATGCGTAGTAGTGCTTGGGATCGATGAATAAGTTGTGGTGCACGCGCTATCTTCAGGTCAAGGGGAAAGGAAATCCCGTCCATTTCCAATGATTAGTGCAAGATACACACGACACGGCATCACCATACTAGCTTCTTTTATTTCTTCTTTTATTTAGGCTGTTCGTTTCCTTCTAAACTAAAGTTTAGTCCGAAGAATCTTGTTATTTAGAAGCATTAAATAAAGTCTAATAACAAAATCTTTTTAGCAGATGAATTCTAATTTCGAGATGAATCTAATTAGCCTAATTAATCTATGTTTTGCTATAGTGATGCTACAGTAACCATCACCTAATCGTGACTTAATCACAGCTTAATTACTCTCATTAGATCCGTCACGCAAATTAGCTCAGAGCTCTGTAATTAGTTTTATAGTTATACATTATTTAATATCCTTAAATGCAAAGATTCACCGCCCTAAACTTTAGTCTTCCGCGATAGTAAATTTGCATCTTGTCTTGAAAAAACCTTGCAAAGAATGATCTGAGGGTTGCTTTGGAACTCTTAATTGCACAATAGCTCTAACAAAAAGGATTTGAAAGTACCGGTAGTTAAATGCACAGGCAATGACAAAAGCTTCAAATACAGGTCTCGCAAATTCATATGATCATCAAATAAAGGAGGGAAAACATACCCTCAAAAATCACATATGTTTTGCAGAAGTAGTCAAATAAACACTCTTTGTTAATTTTGAATGATAGCCCCTTTGTTTCCGTTTCTTCTCGTTAGGAAAAGCAAAGCAGTTCAAATTTAAATCAGCAAGTCTGTCCCAACGACAAGAAAAGAAAACCGTTAGGACTCGCAAACTAGTTCAAAGTTCAATTAGTAATCCTGTCCTAACGACACGAAAAGGAAACCGGAGGGGGTAGCAATTAGCCCGTCTACCCATGTTAGGGCGCGTTTATTGTATTAGTGTTTAGAGTTTAGACCTTTAAAATAAAAAAAAATCTTATTATTTAAGAGTACTAAATAAAGTCTACCGACAAAATCTTTTTACAGATTGGTACATCTTTACGAGACGAAACTAATGAACCTGATTAATCTATGTTTTGCTACAGTGATGCTACAATAACCATCGTCTAATCACGACTTACCTACCTTCATTAAATTCGTCTTGCGAATTAGATGAGAGGTTCTGTAGTTAGTTTTGTAATTAAACTTTATTTAAGACAAAAAATTTTTTTGTTTAGACTCCTCTAAATTTTAGAGGGGAGATGTCGAACCGCCCTTGGTCGATAAAAGTCTTTTCTTATTCGACGCGAAGGTCAGTCAACGAGTCTATGAGTGACAGCAAGGACTCCACAAAACAACACACTGACTTGCTACCTCTCACACGTTAACTACTTCGGTTGCCTCAGACATCTCTGGATACACAAATCGGACAAATACCGAGCCGAATTATACATTCCAAGAAAATTGCAGAAAGGATCATGATATAAAGTATGAAGGAACCATCACGCTCTTCATGCAACTGCAAAACCAGAAGGTTAGATGTCACCTTTAGGCGGTGCCCTCGTGACCCTTCTATCCTTGATCTCTCTTGCAACCTCATGCAACGATCAGGAGAAGACATCCTTGCTCCAGTTTGCTGCTGAGCTCTCCCATGACAATGGCCTCACCGGTTCATGGCTGAATGAAACAGACTGTTGCAAATGGGAAGGGATCGGGTGCAGTTCAGATCGGACTGTGACTGATGTCTTCCTTTCTTCAATGAGCCTTCAGGGGCACATTTCAGCTTCCCTTGCCAACCTCACCGGCCTGCTCCGCCTCAACCTCTCCCACAACATGCTGTCTGGTGGCCTGCCGATGGAACTGGTGTCCTCCAGCAGCATTGTTGTCCTCGACGTTAGCTTCAACCAGATCAGTGGTGAATTGCAGGAGTTGCCATCGTCAACCGTTCGACCTCTGCAGGTACTGAACATCTCGAGCAACTTGTTCACAGGACCGTTTCCATCCACCACATGGGCGGTTATGAACAGCCTTGTTGCACTCAATGCCAGCAACAATAGCTTTATTGGCCAGATACCAGCTATCTTATGCCTCAGCGCGCCATCCTTTGCCGTGCTTCATCTCAGTTACAACCAATTTAGTGGTAACATCCCTCCAGCACTCGGTAGCTGCTCCATGCTCACATCTCTCGATGCTGGGCACAACAACCTCTGCGGGACTCTTCCTGAGGAATTATTCAATCTTAACTTGCTGGAGCACCTCTCTTTTCCTAATAACCAGCTAGCAGGATCACTTGGCAGCATAAGCAAGCTCACAAATCTGGTCACCCTTGATCTTGGAGGGAACAGTCTCAGTGGAAGTATACAAGACTCCATAGGCGAGCTCAAGAGATTAGAGGAACTCCATTTGGATTGTAATAACATGTCTGGTCAACTTCCATCGACTCTAAGTAATTGCACAAATCTCATAATCATCGACCTCAAGAACAACAGTTTCAGTGGTGCGCTCACCAATGTCAATTTCTCCAACTTACCAAATCTAAAAGTCTTAGATCTTTTGCGGAACAATTTCAGTGGGACAATTCCAGAAAGTATATATTCATGCAGCAATCTAATAGCGCTGCGGTTATCTACGAACAAGTTCCATGGCCAGCTGTCAGAAAGAATTTGCAGTCTGAATTCACTCACGTTCCTATCACTTGTTAACAACTCCCTTACAAATATCACGAGTGCACTTCAGATTCTTAGGAGTTGTAGGAACCTGACCACCTTGTTAATTGGGAAGAACTTCATGCATGAATCCATACCACAAGATGATAGAATTGATGGATTTGAGAATCTTCAGGTTTTTTCTGTAAGTGGCTGTTCATTGCATGGAAATATCCCACCTTGGTTATCAAAGCTTGCAAATTTGGAGGTTTTGTTTTTATACAACAATCAACTAACTGGACAAATACCTGATTGGATGAGTAGTCTAAACTTTCTCTTCTATATAGACATATCAAATAATAGTCTTACAGGGCAAATTCCAACAGCCTTAATGAGGATGCCAATGCTGAAAACAGACAAGGTTGCGCCAAAGGTCTTTGTGCTGCCTGTTTATAGAACTCTATCACTTCAATACCGCATGACCACTGCTTTCCCTAAAGCGCTGAAACTCGGTATGAACAACCTCAATGGCTCAATACCGCCAGAGATCGGTGAGTTGAAAGCATTAGGCGTGCTCAATTTGAGCTACAATGGATTATATGGAGAGATTCCACAATCAGTATCCAATCTTACAAGCCTGCAGGCGCTAGACCTGTCAAACAACCATCTCATAGGTGCAATTCCAGGCTCCCTACACTACCTGCACTTTCTTTCTTCATTCAATGTTTCGAACAATGACCTAGAAGGGCCAATTCCAAGTGGAGGCCAGTTTGATACATTTGACCATTCTAGTTATGGTGGTAATCCAAAGCTTTGTGGCCCTACGCTCAGTCTCCATTGTGACTCAGCAGAAGAAGTTTCTGCATGTATAATCTCCGTAGAGCCATGGATCGGCGAGGTAATGTTTGCCATTGGATTCAGCATATTCTTCGGAGTTGGAGTTCTATTAGATCAGATGGTATTGTCTAGGCTCAAGATTGCTTGGAGATAATATATAGGTCAGCCGAATTAATGTACATCATGAGAAGTGATCGAATCCCAGGTGAGTAGGCAGCAAGCACAACATTCAGTAGAGATCCCAGTGAGATGAAGATAAGTTTCACGGAAGCTTGGAAACATTGGCATAGCCGTAGAAATTGTGTACTCTGAAATTTTGTGCAAAGCATATCTTTTGTATTGAATATGCAGAGCTTGTTTGGATGCATTGCAAATCGTGTTTATTGAATGTTTTAAACGCACTAGGAAAAGGATATTCAGATACAGAAGTTCAAGAACCAGGCATGCTTTTAGTGAGGACACTGATTAAATCAATAATGATGTGTGACAGCAGACTAAGTAAACAACTTGCAACCTGTATGGTATTTGCGCCAGCCCCGTTCATGTCAGACAGTTTAACTGAAAAATTGACAACTGTGTGAAACGATTTGGCCTGAAGGAAACAAATTGTGTCTCAGTACTTCAATATTGTTGCCATCCTGTGCAACTTTTAACCTTGTCAGTTAACTTCCTAACCAAACAATAATGCAATTAAAAAACACAACTAAATTTAGTTGTTATGAGAGCAAGTAAAAATATGATATGTACAACTACCAAAAACTTGGGTTATGGCAAATAGCAGTCTCAATTTCTGGGCAGCCGGACGCTCACTAGCATGGAGTGAACAGCAAAACTAGAGGGCAAGCAAAATAAACTCATTTCTCCAGACAAAAACTGGCAGGAAACCAGGTGCTCTAACGCAAGTCAAAAAGAGACTTGAACTGACAGATCTTATACTACAGAGCACCCCCAATTTCTGGGCAACCAGACACCCACTGCGTACCCAATCCCCCTTCCCCGCGACTTAGGATTAAGATATACCTCCAGGTCGGGGATGCAGAGCACGGTACCTGCTGCCCCAAGCTTCGCCAACTTTCCGCCGGCGCGCGCGCCGCCCTCCGAGTCCAACCGCGGCCGCCGGGTCCCGGCGCATTGCTGCGGTCCGGTCCGTGCGGCCAGTCTGCCCCCGCTGCGCCTGGGATAGAGAGACCGTTGGTTGCCGCTTTCGGTTTTGCGAGTGGGCTGGGCCGCCGGAACGTAATATATTCGGGCCGAATTGTGTGACGAGAATTAGGCTCCACAAAATTAGGCCCATACCAATCGCAAGCATTTTCTTTTGGAAAAAGTCTATTTTGCATCTCTCAACTCTTATATGAGGTGCAACTTTTACCTCCAATTACAAACCGGGTAACCTGACTCCCTTAACTCCTTCTCTCACTTCAGATTTCCTCTCTCGGCGGTATTGTAAGCGGTTTTGTGACTTTTGTCCGGCGTGTCATATATGGGCCCCACATATCAGTGCCACGTTATTTTTCTTTTTCTTTTTCTTTTTTTTCTTCTTGCTGAAAAACAGCCTTGCCTCCAGGTCGCCATTCGTCGCCGTCCACCCGCCTCCGGCCGAGCCAGTCCGCCCCCAAGCTTCACCGAGACTTCGTAGACCACCATGGCCACGATACCTAACCATCCTACATCACCATACCCCATCTTCCGCGGTGAGCCGCGCGAATCGCACACAACTTCGCCAAGTCTGGCAGTGCGGGCTTCTCTGACCTCGCCGTCAATTCCGCCTTGTCTGGTGAGTCGCCGGCCGATTCCTCGCATTAGAAGCTCCCCAGCGAAGCCGCGTACCTCCTTAATCTCTTCGTCCTCCGTTTCCCAACTGCGCAAGACCGCCAAGAAAGTTTTCCCCACTGCCATCGAACCGTCGTCCACCTCCACATAATTCTCCATGGCCACCACACCTCGTGATGGCGCACATGAGCATCGCAGCGCGCAGTGGCGAAGATAGGATTTTCAAATTGGGTGTGCCTAGCAACTGCACAATCATCTTACCTTTCATAACATTCAAGCCCCATAAAGCAAAGAATAAAGCATAAATAGAATCTTAATATGTAAAAGAAGTTTAGAAGGTTTTTGAGGCAGATTGTGTGCACAGATCAATCTAATTTGATGATTTAAGGCAAATATTCATATACATATATATTATAGCTATTGAAAATTGATTTTTTTCACAAATTTATTGGGTGTGCATGGCAGCGCGCCAGGGCAGTCAGCTTCGCGCGGCTCTGCTCCGGGTCCGGACGAGTCGTTGCGCGCGGGCAACCATGGGTAGCGAGCTCGGCAGGGATGAAACGTCATCCTGTTGCAGCTAGACGCCAAACAGTTGGATGGAGGGAAGGCCGCCGCGCCGTCGCCTGCCTCCCCTTCTTCCCGCCGGCCGAGTGCCACCACAGCACAAATCGCTGC